>CAAKHB010007663.1:92079-132774 GCA_901007665.1 Aeoliscus strigatus
CAGCTTTTTAGTGGCCTAAGTTGGGATTTGGACCCAGTTCTCAGAGCTCAGTGGGGTTTATTTCAATTCACTTCCACACGCACACGCACACACACACACACACACACACACACACACACACAAGAGTTACTGGCTCTCTTGAAGGAGTTTTCTGGGATATATTGTGCTTTTAAGTGAGCATCTGTGAATGACGGAGGAAGAAAACAGCAGGACGTTGGGAATGGAAGCTTCGTTTTAGCTGCATGCTGCGAGTTCCGCCGCTCAGTGCTGATCCTTCTATTCTTCCCTTTGGGAAACACAAGCTGCCTGTGTTTGAACTTCTTTAAAACAGACAAATAACTGCAGGACAAATTGGTTTCAGCAGCTATAATATGAATATAATTAAACTGTCACCAGTCGTCATCCAAAACGATGCTAAGTAGTACGACATTAAACCTTGTGTTGTCATGGCAACTGTGTGTATCTCCTCTCAACCATGTTTCTATGCATGGTCCTGCTGGCGTAGGAAGCAAATGCATGAAACTGGGCAACTGATAAATTGCAGAGGGACGGAGAACAGATGGATTTTAGGGCGCAGCAGACCTTCACACCAAACTCCTTAGGAGGGATATTTCTGTCAGCACTGATCTAAAGGTAATTTCATGTTCAAACACGCTATTATCCTTCTTTCAAAAACAATCGAGAGACCAGCAGTTCCTCTGGGCACCTAAACTGGTAGCAGCCATTAAACTGTT
Organism: Aeoliscus strigatus; assembly: GCA_901007665.1. NCBI lineage: Eukaryota > Metazoa > Chordata > Actinopteri > Syngnathiformes > Centriscidae > Aeoliscus > Aeoliscus strigatus. The sequence continues at coordinate 92,814 of CAAKHB010007663.1, forward strand.
TAAAACAATGTTCATCTTCCAACCTTAAACGCGACGTACCCAAAGAAAACACATTACAGCACTGCGGGCTGCAGCAGATCTTCAGAGAAACTCACTATGGCCCAATTTGATGCGTTTTACAGCTTTCCCCTGCACTGAAAGGTATATTTTGTTCCATATGGCTCTGCTAATTTGGAAAGAAAACCACAAACCGGTCGAGCAGAAGGTCTGTTTGGCATTTTTGTTTTTTACAGCCAACACATATGTTAAAAACAGAAGGAGGCTTCAAATGACTTCATGTCTGTATTGTGGCGGAATGATTCAGAGATGGCTGCATGTTTTTCTTGCATTCAAACAAGGAAGAACTCGAGAGGGACAAATGTTTAAAATGCTGTTACTCATCCAAGATCCAATTTTAGCACAGTTTTCCTTCGCCTGTCTCCAGGACCAGCCTACAGTTGCCGTTTCTGTGGTGCCGGCTTTATGGCCTTGACACTGTGTGTGTGTGTGTGTGTGTGTTGGCACAGACTTTCCATTATTCCGGTGTCTTGTTTGGAAAGCAGGATGAAAAAGAAGTCAGCGGTAGGGCCGAGGAAGCACTTCAGTGGTACTTTTTGCTATAGTCAAAGATAAAGCTTCATGACAGTAAACTTGCCAGAGGAGGGTGGTCTGAAGATAATGCAGGAAACAACCTTAATCTGATCAACAAACACGATCCAGCCGTGGTTCAGGGAAATATCTGAACGGGGTGAGCGATCACGTCATACAGACGTTACTTTAACAGTATTTTTGGGCCAGTGAGCATCAGGAGAACGTTGTAATCAACATGCTGCCCGGTAGAAACAGGCTTGAAGGCCCTGCAGTTCCTGTGTCCAGCTCATTCTGCAAATCCATTCCATGAGTGTACAAGCTGTATAATGTTCTTAAATTACTGCACTCATGTGGATTTTCACCACATCTGTCACTGACTAAGGTAACCAATGAGTTTGAATGATGCTACTCTTTAGGTCAGGGGTGCCCTCACCCTTCTTCAGGGGCCAGTTAGTCTGGATCACCTGCTCCGACTCACCTGATTCAAATCAGCAGTTTGTCTCTGCAGAGCTTCACAGAGCTTGAGTCACATGTAAAGGAGCAGGGGGACATCTAAAACATGAAGGACAAGGGGCCCCCCTCGAGGACCGGGTTGGGCTGCCTTAGAGAAATGTAATAATTCAGTGTGCAAGTGAACTAGGAAACCACACACAGGAAGAAATGAAAAGAAGTAAAAAGTCATTCAAGATTTGGAGCGACATGCAGGCGATGTGTCCCTCAGGGCCAGGATTGAGAGCCACTGCTTTTACAGGAAGCTATTTTACAGTGTAAAACACAAACAGTACAATTATGCCATATTTCCCCGTCGTCTTGAAATGGTGATATGGTGTAGCAGCCCTACAACGTGAGAAGGACTAACTGGAGAGCAGAGGAAAGTAAGAAAGAAAGAGCTAAAACCACACACAAAAACCTTTGGGATTTATCTTAATTGATCTTAAAATGACAGGCCAGCACACACACACATACACACACACACACACACACACACAGGCCTTCATTCCGTCACTAGTCTGAAAAACTCCTGAAGAACAGACAGCTCAGTTTTTGTTTTTGTGAGCGGGCAGAAATATTGCTTTTCTTCTCTGATTGTACTGGGTCTTCTACACAGTTCCGAGGCGCCAACCAATAAAGCTGTCAGCACGGGTCATGCAATACGCACCCAGCCGAAGTAACACATTTACTACTCCACAAGTCACATGGCGACGGCACATCGAGTGTAGATCGAGCCATTTATGCACACAAGCACGGGCCAGGAGGACGCCAAAAATATAACCAGTCGTAAAAAAAAACTGAGATTATCATAACAACAGTGCATTCATCTCGGAAAGGGAAAGTACAGGCATATGCAGTTAAAGGTTTTCACCAATCAGGCACAACATCAGCTGTTTAAGGAAGAAACGGTAAGAAGAAATATATTTAGCCACATTCAAGGTTAGCCTACACGCTAGTACCTGATGCACAGAGAAGCTGTACCGGTTCCGTTCATATACAATACGGTCGGTTCAACACTGAGGATTCAACACACACGGCTGTGCACAGTGGGTACATCGTTTCTGAATGAGGGGGATGGGTTTGGTTTTCTATGTTTATCTTCTACGTTACGTCAATATGAGAGACAAACATGCTAGTTTCACTCGGTCATCAAGTGGCGTATAAATTTGAGGAAACCTTTCCACTACTGTGTAAAACACGGATTTACACTGGAAGTGGAGCATGAACACCTGACGACTACCGCGAGAAACACAACGCAGTGGTACCGGTGTGAACCTACTAACTGGCTAGAATGACCACGATCGCCGGCGTAGCCGTGGCGCTTCCAGTGAATATTCAGGGTAACTGTACATGTCAAGACGCCAGGGGAAGGTCAAAGCAAAATTCGAATATTCGAACGTACATTCGTCTCACTGTGCTTCAAGAAATGAGGATAAACTCAAAGAAAAGAATCAGGGATTGTAATAAAGACCCTGAGCAAAACCTAAGGTAAAGGGTTTCAAGATGGATTTTCCTACACTGTGTGAAGACACGGTCAGAACCCTGCTAAGTGCATCGACCCTAATACTGACATCAATGTTTTATAGAAAGTTAGTGCAGTCATAGGAGGGAAAAACAAACAACAGCCAGTGTCTGTCAATGAGGAAAAGAATGTGCATTTCACAACAGCGGTTCCTTCTACCTTCAGCGGTCTGGGGTCTCCTTCTTACAAAAACGTCACATCTTCTTGCGACTGCACCCACCGCCAGTGTGCGTCATACTCCAGATGCCTTTTGCCATTCATCTTGCAAGTGTCCAAGTCAATCTTTCCGTTTTTGTATGGTTTGATTTTAGGGCTCTGGCTCATCCCCAGTTTTTCGCTGAGGCTGGGGTGTGTGGGGCTGCTGGTTTGTGCTGCTGGCGTCTCACGGACACCATTAGCTTTAATGGCTTGTGTCTGGATATTGCCTTTAGGCACAAGGCTTCCCTTACCCACCTCTCCGGCCTTGGACCAGACCACAGCATCTTGCTTGCTGTCAGACTTGGCTTCAGGAACGCTATCGGCAGCTTTTCCTGTTCCAGTCCCAGCAGTTCCGGTCCCACTGACATCCCTGGTCAACATATTCCCCTGTCCACTTTGCAAATCATTTCCAGCTGCAGTTCCTTTCTCATTTGCCCGGGCTCCTTTTGCCATTCCGCTCCCAGCCCCAGACTTCATTGGCGCCACTGCCGCTGGGACCGTTGCCTCTGAGCCTCCCTCTGTCCGGCCCCCAGCAGTGGCCTCGGAGACCAGCGGTGTGGAAGAGCAGATGACCGACTCTGAACTGGAGGGACAGTACTCATCCAGATCATCCGCCAAGGTGTCCAGGTAGCTGCCGATGGAGATGTTGTCCAGCTTGTCGTTGGGGTCATGCAGGCTGCTCCAGGAGCCCCTCCAAGATGTGTCGGGGCCCTCGCCCAGGCTGTACTGACTGCTGGTCAGGCTGCTGCAATGGCTTGTCAGCGTGCTGCGTTCTTCCAGCAACCACTTCACCGCCTCGATGCCCTCATGGACCGCCAACAGCTGCTGCAGGATCTTCACATCCACCGAACGCAAGTGGGCCTGTGGAGAGTACAGAGAATATATGGACCGAATCATTAAGGATTTGAATTATTGTCATTGTGTTGATGTTTTCACTGATTGTAACGTGAATGCTGAAGTCTTTAAGCTGTGAAGTCATTTGAAATAAAACTGGGAAGCAAATAAGGCTCTGTTCACACTGCAGGTGGGCCTGAAGCTCAATTCTGATTTTGGGGGGCAAACATACATATTTGACAAACCACTTTGCCTGCGGCGTGAACGTGCGTGGAGGAAGGAAGTGCCTTGTGGAGGCAAACCCACAGTAGAGCTGCAGGGACCCTAAGGCACTAAGCCCTTTCCTCCCTGACCTCTCTGGGTATTTTATATCTCTGTAATGTCCTGCGTGGGTCCTTATGACCTTCCAAGTCATGTCAATAAATCAGCCACCAGAAACTGATTCTTCTGACCTCCCGAACTGTTTGGGTCCTGTCTCTGAATGTTGTTAGCGCTGCTGATTCACTGATGCTTTGTGTGGATGGAGTCTGTACAAAAATGAACCTTTCCTCATGAGCAGCCAAGCTAGTGATTTTTGACTTCTGAGTAGTGGGAGTTGACTGAAACCAACTGCTCAATCATGCTAACATCTAAGCAGTATTGTACATATCAGAGACAAAAGGCACGTTTGGTTTTCTTTATTCCCTATCTGCAGCATACCGGTGTTCCAGAGCTCCTCGCTTGATGCTGAGTGAAAACGGGACGATACCAGAAGTTTAGGATTTTAAAAGGTCGTGGAGCTTGTTTTCAAACGTGTGTAAGCGGTGTGGTCAGTGCTGACAGAGGATGCCAGGGCCCGTTCCAGAAAGTGGGTTTAGGGAAAGCAAAGGTTTAGGGAGTTTGTTCATGCTGAAATGAGGAAAACGCTGCAGAAGTTTCAGGATTTCAGAGTAATGACTGAATAAACGTTTATATCTGTGAGCTCCACTACTGAGCCGGGACTAAAGTCCCTGCACTACTTTCTTAGGTTATTGTACTTAAGATTATGATACTGCCATTGTTGCCAAGGTTGCAATCAACATGTGGTAAAGGTTAGGGGGAAGTTTTTGCCAGAAACATGTAAACACACAGAGGAAAGGAATTATATGAGACGAGAGGTCATCCGTCATTAGTGGGTGTGTCTGGCACCCACAGGTCCAAAAATACCTCAGACATGTGTGCTGATGTTGCCTGTTGTTTACCACCACACCAACTGTATATGACAAATGCAAATATATTCTTCATGCAAATTTGATGTCGTGTGGGATGAGGACTAACTTTACAACTCGCCGGCCAACCGGACTCTTTTGTGCGTTACGCTGCTGTTCCTTCACAGACTGATGACTGGATGTCCACGATGACTTCAAACACACTTATTAAAGAGAAGCTCTGTCAACCAGGTCAACCGGAGGCCAGAAGGTTTTTTGGAGCATCAGTTGGGATGAGAGCGCAGGCTGGGTGTCCAACACCGCGGCTTTGAACCTGTAATCATTTGGTTTTTTGGGCTGTCAGTACACAGCCAAACAGATTTCAGTTTTCCTACTCAGGCTAAAGGCCAAGCACCCCAGCGCTGATCCATCCGATTCTGGCAAACACATTTTCCTGCCTTTTATATATAAGGATTCAGCTCTAACATTTGTCAGTACACACAAGCCTGAGGGAACCACGACCCCATTGAGTATGCGAAGGCTAACGGGCCAGACAGATCTGAACACCTGACTGATCTCTCCTCCATGTGGGAATCCAGCTGTTTTATTCCTCTTATTTGGGCTGACCTACTTTTGAAGAAGTCGTGGGTCTGGAAATATCTACAAACGCGTCACACTACTGAGAGCACTTGCTGAAATTTGACTAGAATGGATTTGTTGGACTTGCCTCTTGAATCATTGTTTTCCTTGGAGTCTTTCTTGGGCATTTTTTTGTCAAACATTTAGATTTCATGGCACGAGCACTGTGGATGAAATGGCACTGAGTTCTTTGGGAACAAAGTTTGGAACGTTTCCCTCCCTGGTTCTTTCACGAGAAGCTGAAACTTACAATATCGTTAATGTCAACAATTCATACAAGTCTAAAGAGACTGTTTAAAACCTTCAGAGGTAATAGTCAGAGAGTGAGTCACTGCAGCATAGAAGGAGCCGCGGCCGTACCGAAGGGCTGGGGAATATGAAGACCAGACGTCTTAGGACAGGGGAACCATTGATTTTCCACCAGTCAGCCCTCAATAAATGCTTGACGATGGTTCAATCTACCATTTTGTGCGACTGTCTCAACACAGATATTCCGTCTTGATACACCAAGATCCCTCTGTGCAGCTGATCCATTATGCAGACGCTCCCACATGGCGCAGGGAGCCTCCCAATGTCACACAGCAGCCGAGCAGACTGCTGAATCACTGCCAGCAGAGACGGCACACACACACACGCACACACACACACACTGGGACTCAACGCACCGGCTGAATAAACCTCCATCTGCACAGCCTGCCCGGTTTCACCTTCTCCAGCTTCACGCTAGCAGACGTCAGATGACAGAAGGTCGGCTCTTTCCCCTCACAAACCTGCAACTACTCCATCTGTCTGCACCATGACATATGCATCCTCCTCTCTTTGAACAGAACAAGACAACAAGAAAATGTGAATAATAGGTACAGACAACAGAGCAAAGTGAAAGAGTGTGTAAAGTTTGGCGACACTTAAATCACACAAATCGACCATGACTGTCATTGAGGATGCAGCCAAACAGAAAAAACACTGAGAGCCAGGAGGGTGAGACGGAGAGTGACCAGGACAAACTGACAGAGACAGAGAGACAAAGAGGTGGTGGTGGCACTGCATTCACCTGGTAGGTCTCCTCGAACAGTGGAATACACATGTGAGAGAAGAACGTATGACTTTACAGTGTTTTATGTTTGTGTGTGTGTATGTGTGTGTATGTGTGTGAGTCAGTTGATGAGAAAGCCTGCAACCAGACACCAGACAGCTCAGAGGTTTCGAAAAAAACCTCTCCATTAGTTAAATCGGTGAACAGTTCTGCTGACGTTTCATCTTTGATTCAATGTCGTTGACTTAATAATGCAAGAAAAAAAAAGATCTGTTTGGTATAGAAAAGTTTAATTATGATTTGTGTCAATCATCGTCTCATTGTGTGACAGTTTGTGAGACTCAGAGACGCCACATTATGATTCTCTGCTTGTTTTCTTTTGCCTTACCAGATAAAACATAAATCTACTGTTATTAAGTAAAATCAGGAGACAGATCACAAGTAAGATCTGTTGCTTGTTGAGCGGTTGAAAAACATCCTAAAAATGCCATCATCAATCATCAGGACAGGTATTCTTCGATCTATTGCCTATGTCCACCCAACATGAACAAATGTCAGCTAATCCAGTAGAATAAACACTTAGAAGCATCAGTACTTCTTCCCTGGTATCCAATATACACAGTGTCAGTACACAGTGTACACAGTGTATACAGCAGAAGTGCTTCTTGTAAGACTGTTTAATGGACGTGTCGGACATCTTTGTTCTGTGAGGAAACATCTAAACTGACGGCGGTGTGTTTATTCCATTGTCATGATGTAAGAGGTGTTGGAAATACAGAGGAACATCCTGTTTTTCCTGACAGTTAACGAGGAGCAGAACAACAATTCATTGTTGGTGGCACAGCAACAAGACACACACACACACACACACACACACACACACACACACACACACAGGTCCTACATCTTCCAGTCAACAGATGCTTCAGTCCACATTCATCATTCTGTGGTTACATCTCGCAGCAGATGGATGTGCAACAGAGAGTCACATCCAGAAGAGAAAAAAGTGAGAAACAGAAGCAGATATCAGCATTCAGAGTGGAACCATCTGGAGCTGTAAACAGGAATCAGACAGCTTCTATTTCTGATGACGTGTTCTTAGTGTTTTCAGTGCTGGTTTTGTTTGCGTCGGTCTGGGTGGACGCCTGCATCCGCCACAGGAATGGATGACAAACATGATGACAGGAGGGAAAACAGCAGCTGGAGAGAGCTACATGGATGTCATGGAGCCCCTCGAAACAAGACGCCAGAAGACAAGTTCAACGCTCAACTGGAAACAATGACCGCGTTTTAGATCTAAAATCCAAAATGAAATAGTACTGGTGGCTGAGAACTGGCAACAGAGAGGAATGGAGTCATCACTTCATTTCCTAGCAAAAAGCTGCTATTTCTGACTGACACTCACATGGCTCAGTTGATACATGTGTGGAGTGAAATCCACTTACTCAGTCACAAAGAATCTCTCCATGAAAATGGAGCACCTGCAAAGGACTCTATGGATATAACAAGGACAAGAAAGGATGACAGGATGTACAGCAGAATAAATGTTTTTAAAAATATTTTTATGTGTATTAAGTGTTATTATTCATCTATATACATTTAGTATTAATATTAATAATAATAAAACAAAATACTGCTTGAAAGGGCTGACTGTGCTTCATAACGTCTGAATCATGATGCTGATGTGTCACTCACTCACTTACACTCACTCACACACACACACACACACACACACACACACACACACACACACACACACACACACACACACACACACACACACACACACACACACACACTGTTGAACACTCACCATCTCCACCTTCAGCCTCCGGATCTTTTCATCCAGGCTCTTCCTCCCGGTCTCCTTGCTGCCGGTGTCGTAGGCGGCGGGCAGCTTGACGTCTCCCCGCAGAGAGGACGCCTCCTCCCGCATGCACCTGAGCAAACCCTCGGGGGTCTTCCGGCCGATTTTCACCTCGATGTCTTTCAGATCCGGGATGGTGTCGGTGGCCTCATCCATCGTTGGACGGAGTGGAAGCGAAGAGCTCAGCAGGTTTCTGGGAGACAGTTTCCTGTGTGGGTGAATGGCATCATCTGGAGCTGAGAGGATCAACAGAGAAACGATCCAGGAAAGTGTTTTATCATCTGGTGTTAAGTTAAATCATCAAACTGAAATAATCATTAAAAATCAAGAATCCATCTATCGGTGTATCCCCGGATGTGGAACAGCGGTGGATGCTGCCGGCTCTGCCCGTCCACGGTGTGAGTGTGGCGGCTGCAGTGAGTGCGATGTCCCCGGCGTTGAGCTCCACTGCGCAGATTCCACCTGCATGATGACAGCAAGCAACAACCGCAGAGCGGAGACACCGCAAAGTTCTCTGCTGTGTGACGGCACAAGACTTCCGGTTCCAGCTGCCAAAATAAAACAGCTTCCTGTGATACGCCCTATCAAAATAAAAAAATGGTGGACTATTATCCATTTAACTATAACTGAGGTTTACAAATATAACGAACGATATTCATTTTTGCTATTTATTATTCTTACATCTACTGTTTTTTTTCTTTTCTCCTGTAATTACCATACACCTGGCAACACTGGGCACATTCATTTACTATAGCAAAACCTATTTTTTGGTTTACACTGGAGGTCTGTGATGTGTGAGTGTGTGCCTGAATGATTGCACCTAATACACAAAAACTGAGAGAACTCCTGGTGGAGGCGTACAGTAAAACACATCCAATGTACTGTGTAACAACAGTGACACGTCTAGTTACTGCACAGGTAACAACAGGAAAAGACGGTCACAAGACAATCCACACAGAATGTAAAGACCTGAAGAGATGAACAGGACATCTGACTCACAACGAAGATGCTGTTAAAATCGGCAGCGATGAAGCAGCTTAGAGAGGCAGAGCACTTTCAATCAGGAGCACTAAGGTGAACAAAGGGAAAGCGCAAAGTGGATTCGGGCTTCCTGATATGTCACTGAATCCAGATGAAGTGAGGCTTCATTTCCCTTAGAGGGGGAGAGCATTAACATCCAACCTCCTGGTGTATAACAAAGGTATTAATGGCTGACAGGAGCTCAGCATTGAGAGTGAAGAGGGGACGGTGTAAAGTCTGGATTTATGAAGCTTTCCTCTGATCCTCTGATCCTCTGTAGTCGGTGTCTCATTTCTGGACTCGAGCCTGTTCGGGTTGTTGTAAGCAAACATGGCTGACTGCTGCTCTCTGTATTTGTCTCTTACAGCGTTTTGTTCCCATACTGCCACTTTGTCAGTTTTTCACTGAGTGTGCCTTGTGGAAAGAAAACCCTAAAGTAGACTAACGAGGGGTTCATGTGAACGCGGAGGCACCATTGGTAAGTGGGATGTGACAGGCGGGTCATACTAAGACTACAGGAATTGTTAAACGTGAAACATCTTACGTCTACCATGTAATATATAATTCATTTTTCTTTTCTACTCTACTCTGATGGAATATCAAATTTATAATTTAAATGGGAACTTGGAGTTTGGAAACGGGATTGTCACACATCTGGAATGATTCTGTTTCCACGGCAACAGTTATCAAGAGGAGGAAATGCTTGTTTGTTTGGGTTTGTTTTTTTTCAAGAACACCCACATGGTACAAGCAGAAAGAACTGCCTCCGAGGAGTCAGATGGCCTGATCACATTATGCAACACATGGTGAAATGAACTCCAAGTACAGAGTGACATCACAGCTTTTGGCTGCTCAGAAACCATGGTGCTGACTTGATAGTCCGGTCATTCCACCTCACAATGCTAATGCTGCTACAGCTCGCAGTAATGCTTTGCACATGCTACCTACCTCTACGCCTGCAGCGCAGCTGTCAGAGGAGGACAGATGTGAACTGACATGCAGGTTTTTTTTCTTTTCGACTCGGTGGTGACAGAACATCTGATGTCGGCCTCTGCAGCCCGACGAGACACAGTCTGTCACCTGCAGCGCTGGACGCCCTCATCCTGTTTGCTGCATACAGCCGGTCTGGTAATACAAGTTTACCCTCTGCTGGACGCTTTGTGGGCAGAACAATTGGAAATCCACATCATGAGTTAGAAAAATTCACTGTAAGCGTTTGTTCTAGTCTTTGATTTACATATCTACTCCAGGTATTTACACACCGTCAAAAGAGCTTCAAGGAAAGTATCATTCCTATAAAAGAACAATGACAAATAAAGAACAGATTAGAATTCTTTCTGTCTCCAGTTAATAAAAGAATGTAGACAGTCGCTATGATTGTGATAACATACAAAGAATGTAAAGTACTATTACTTAACAGTTCATTGACCTGACCTGTCAGACGTTTTCCACTCCCCTAGTCACTCCCAAGTCAAACCTGTTCGACCCGTTTGCAGCAGGATGACAAGTCAACCCCATAGACAGGCTGAGGAGCAGGAGGTATTCCGCGGCATTTAACATGTAAAATCTGGATTATTCTCGTTTTGTGGTTCTTCTTCTGTTCGGAGGAGCAGCAGCAGGCCATGGAGGCCGACAACACGGAGGAAATTGAGTCTCTCATGGAGGACATGGACTACATCCCCGGGCACTTCCACCTGGACCTCAACCTGAACTGTGATCCTGTCGGGCCTGTGAAGCTGAGACACAGAGACACTCACCTGAAACAGGAGAGCCTTCGGGGGGAGCTGGAGGCCGAAGCTGGATATTTGCAGTACGCTGTGCGCAATCTTCTCGGCCTGCTGGCGTTTCACCTCAACCAGCTGGATACAGCAGAGGAAATATTCAGGTGATGACCGATCCACCTTAAAGAAGAACCTTCACATTGAATATAGAGATATAGTCATCGTTCAAGTAAAAGCACCTGTACATTCAAAAAAAGTGCTGACACATTCTTGGCAACATCCACTCTATATATGTGTATAAAGTATTATTGTATGTTATGTAAGACTGTGTCACAGTTTCAATGAACGCATGTGAGACGTCACAACCTCGCTCATCTTTGACAGTCACGTTTTAACAAGCTGTTTTAACAGAAAATGTGAAAAGTGAGTAGTACAAATGCAGAATGTCGTATGTCAAACTGATTTCACAGCTGAAATGGAGTACAGCTAGTTCAAGTACACTCCTGCAACTTCTCTCAAAACAAATAAGCCTTTCTCAGTAAATGTACACAGTCTAGATAAGTACAACTACTGTGTTTGTAAATCACTCGCTTTTGAGCTACTGTGTCATATCTAAACCTGGTGGATGAGTGTTCACTCATGGTATTGGAGAAAGTAAGAATTAAAGAACTAAAACTCATATATCCACTAGCAAATGTGTTAGAATATGGATTTACAAATGAATGAAAGCATGAAATGATCTTTTCTCGAACACCTCCTCCTCTGTCTATCATCTCAGAGGCATTTGTAAAGAAGATCCTGGGAACCTCAACGCCTGGGCCAACCTGGGCTACGTGTACGACAAGCTGGGGAGGGAGGTGGATGCAGCCGAATGTGTGGAGAAAGTGTCCCAGCTCATGGGCCTAGATGGTGGCGAGGCGTCGCAGGAGGAAACCCGGATGCTGGCGGCCCGCTGCCTCGCCGAGCAGGCCTACGTCTACCCCTATGACGTGGAGCTGGAGGGTGAGAACGACCTGCGGGAGAGGCTGACGGCGGCGCTGACGCTGTACAACCGAGCTCTGGTCTATGGTGGTCAACTGGTGAGATGGAAACAATACAACTCCAGTAGAATACAACCCCAGACCTTCAAGCCCTGAACTGTTTTGGTATTTCTTTCTTCTCGTTTCTTTTGCAAAATACGTACCTTTTACTTTTGAAATATTTCCCCTGAAATTCAAGTTGAATCAGTTTAGACTCTATACGGCCAGCCACAAAACCACAAAACCACAAAACGTTACTCTGGGATATTACAGGACTTTTTTACATTTCAAAATTTCAAATTTGTTGTTACAAGCCAATGAAGTCATCATAAATGTTTTCTAGACACTGGAGGACATTTGCCATTTCCCCCAAATATTAATAAATGTTCATACACGTGTGTGTGTGTCTGTGTAATCAAATAAGTGATGTGATCAAATATTGTGTTTTTCACCCTAAGAAGTGTTACGTTTCGTTAAGTAACATCTGATATTTCGTGCTGCTGGAATTGTGAATTTCTCCCGGGAGATAATATAAAGTATCTGTCTATCTATTTATTATTATCAATCAAACATTAGATCTATTTTACAGATATGTACTCAATGATACTACTGTGAATGATGTAACTTGTTGTTTTTCAGATACCCATGGAGGAAAAGAGGAGCTGGTACTTCAAAATGGCCACCATTTACATCAGGTATAAAACTGACACGTAAAGACAAATGAGCCCAGCGGTGTTTGACGTTCACTGAGTCGACTCCTGCCTGCAGATTGGACGACATAGTAAAGACCAAAGAGGACTCTGAATATTCCAGACTCTCCCACTACAACAAGGGACTGAAGCTTCTCAGAGAAACGCTCGAATCGGACAGAACCCAACAGAAAGGTAAACACACCGCTTTGTTCCAAGCCAAATTTAAATAAAACTGTATCAGTACGATAGATCATCAACAAAAGTACTAGGATATGTAACATGTATTGTGCAGTAACTAATACACCAATTATCACCAAAAAAGAATCACCTTGAGGCAGTCAGAATACGGACATGGTGTAGACATTTCAGAATGATACCTTCATGACGTTTTGAGTTATTTTGACAAACAGACAAACAATTAAACAAAAAACAGATGCTGGCAATAAGTCAACCTGAATGTGGATTCAATCCACACTGAGTGGCCCAGATCACCTCACGTGACCTTCGTCCTCAGCTCTCACCTGGTGTTACGTTGGCATCATGTTGGAGAGGAAGGACGAGTTCAGCACGGTGCCCATGTCAATACACGACTGTGGCTACTCTGCCACGGATCCTCTGTCCTGCTATGGGACTGTAAGTGAACACACACGTTCAATCATCTCAACAACCACTGAGGAACATTTGAATGTCCAAGCAGACCAGTTGCACTGATAAAACGTCTTTACACACACCTCCGTCACATAGATCCATAACAGAGTGTCTGTTCCCTCAGGCCATTAAGTTGGCAAGTGATGACGCATTCATCCTCAACCTTCTGGCGAAGATGTTCTTCCTGCTGGGCAAATACGAGATGGCTACAGGCATCTGCAACATGGCTCTCAATGTGCTACCAGACCCTGAGCTGAACTGGCAGGCCTACTGCACCCGCGCCAAGGTACATCAGCCTGAAGGGCATCGAGTCCTGACCAGAGCCAGTTTGATCATTTGAACTGAATCAGAGCGAAGGGAGTCTGTCCAATCCGTTTTCCCGTGTGTAACATAAATGGTAAAGAATGGACTGGATCCTTTTAGATCCACATGATGCTCTACATCAGGGACCTGGAGAAGGCCAAACATGGGCAGGGTGCAATCCCAGACCGACAGAGGCTCACTGAGGCCAGAAAAAACCTGGACAAGGTCTTGACTGTATGTCCATGTTTGAGGACTCACCTGGAGATGGCTCAGGTACACGCTCACACGGGCAGGGGTCGGGTTTCCACGCGTAGGTTTTCACATTCATGTCCTCTGGTGTAGGTGTACTACTACATGGGTGTAGACGCACTGCAGGAGAGCCTCTTGGTGGATGAGAGCGCAATAAACAACGCCATGGTGAGTCTGTCCCAGGCGCTGCAGTTTGAACTGGGTGACAGCTTGCCGGACCTCCACCTGCTCAGGGGCCGCTGCCTCCTGCTGAAGGGCGAGGAGCAGAATGCCGCAGACTGCTTCAAGCGTGCCATGGAGCTAGAGAAACCAGGAAGTCCAGACACCACAGCTCTGCGCTGCCTCCTACAGGCCCTGCTGGCTCTGTTCATGCAGGGAGGTCCTGACCCCAGTGCGGCCATCACCCAGCTGGAGCAGTGGGTGCTGAAGGCAGAAGGGCGGTACCCACCCAGCATGGTGCTGGCAGAGCTCAGGTGCCTCTCACGGACACACACAGCAGAGGTCACAGAGTTATCTCGGACTCTGATCACGACGGGACGGCTGGACCTCGTCAGGAGGCTGCTGGAGACGGTGGCGCCGAAACAGACAACCAAGAAGAGAGCAGCGGCAAAGTCCTTCTCCTGCACATGACGTCATCTCCATCTGCATCAGAACACCAAAGAATGAAACATTAACGGTGCTTTTTGAGACAAAAACATGTTGGTTTTGATTTCATCTGTGACACTTCTAGTAACAACAAGACAACAAACTCTCATTCTGTTGGCCTCACAGCTCACACCGCCTAAACCTGGAGAGTGAGCTCAAGTCTCTGCTGTCTCTGTTTTTTGTTGTCTTCGTTCATCACGTCCCTGTTCATTTACATTTGGGTTTTCCTGGAAGTAAAAAAAAATGAATTTACAGCCTTTATTTACACAACAACACCAACACCAGCTATATAAAAACACATTTACGTTATGTGTAACTGCCCAGTAGTATTATGAGCAGAATTTCAAAGTAAAAGCATATTTTCTGCAGCAAACTGTGATTAATAAAACGTTAATGACAATGTGTTCATGTGTATGTGTCGTTATATTGTTGTCCTTGTTACCCACAAAAACATCATAATGGCTGTAACGTGTGTGTGTGTGTGTGTGTTAAAAAGGAAACAGGCCATGCTCACATTCCTGTTTAATTATATTTAAAAAGGCATCAATTTCCTTGCTGAGCTACACTCTCACGCTATGCTGCTATTGAAAGTAGCTTTTAAAAGCATGTGTGTGTTTATCTCTTCCCTTACACTGATCCACGTGTGCTGTGCAGTGTCCACAAAGATCACATATTCCAAGCGACACATGAATCCTTCAAGTCCTATTTTCAGGCCTCTGCTCAAAAATTTCATAATAAAACGAGTCTATCTCTGCAGCAATTAGGTCTATTTGAAATTTTACAACTACAGTTCGACAAAGCGAACTTCTGTTTTTTTCTGTTCTTTGGCTTCTTTCTGGCTGATGCTCTGATGGATACGTTTGGAATCTGTGGACTGTCGCTTTCGTTTGTGGGGTTGTTTGTGGGTTTTACATAAAGTACCACAGCGGCACATGTGTGGTGAGTGGGTCGACTCTGTGGAGCCACACGGATTTTGATATTTGATAATTCATTCAGTTGGTGTTTGAGTCATGTCAACATGACTTATATGTTCTTGTAGTTCAGGTTCTGTTGTTTAATTTGATGAGCAACATCACTATATTCTTTGAGACGTGCATACGTTCCTCTCTAGTATGAAAGTCCCACAATTGGGGGGACGCTTTGCTTTATCGGGAGTAATGTGAAATCATCTGGGTGTTTTTTTGCAAATGATTGTAAGGACCAAACATGCATGTGCACTTAAACTAGGGCAAAAGGTGAGACAACATTTTATGTGAACATGCACTGTGTGGTGGTTGTTTACTGTGCAGACGGAGACACGCCTGCACTAATGAAACAAAAGTTGTGAATTTCAGCTTCCTCAGGTTCTGCAGCATTGTTTCCCTTTTACTCAACATACATGAGCCTGTTCATACCAGACACATTCACTCACAGCTTTCCAGGGTGACGATACGGTTTGAAGCTTTCACAGGTAAGGTCTAATACGAACACAACATGTGGCTGCCATTGTTTTTGCTTTTTAGGCGTCTTTTTCGAATACAAACAAGCAAATTTGTGTTTTTTTTTTTTATTTGTTTCTGGGGGAGCATGTACTTCACACACACACACACACACACACACACACACACACACACACACATACACACATACACACACAGAGAGAGACACTGCAGAATGCAATGTACTAACACTACAGTGAGTCAATCACTGCACCTTCTTTCAATATGAGTGGAAAAATATATTTTTGACTGCAGACATTATTTACACTCTGCTCTGTTAAATCATACCATTTGTTTCATTATATTATGATAAAGGTTGATGGTTTTAATTCCTTCATATTCAGTTCAGCATTGTGGCTGATTCGGATGTTGTAGGGAATTAGAAAGCTGGGTTGAGAATTTAGATATTTAAAAGCAGAATCGAGTCAGATGTTATTCCGAGTCAAATGCTGCTCTGGTGTGTTAATATCTGTTTTTCTTGTCTGTTCACTGGGCAGGAGATGGCAGCCAAGTCCTTGAATTCCTGGAGCACTGGTCTCTTTGATTGCTGTGATGACACTAGCTCTTGTAAGAGTCAACAGTGCTCTGACTCGTGTTTCTCACCTCTCCTTGGGAGGAAACCTTACTGTGTAGTTATTTTTGCAGAATTTTGCAGTATATTAAAATTATTTTCAACAAACATGGTTGAAAGCTTTATTATGAGCCAAAGAGGCAGTGTTTTACCAATCATTGCATGCAAATATTCATGAGTATAATCTTCAGTTTTGCACTTAAACAGTTGCTGCACAAAACTAGTCTGTATGTTTCATAATAGCTTCTTTGTCCTGATTTGGTATATGGATGAATGGTGTGGGTTGATGTGATTTCAAAAGCAGCTGACACTCAGTGTTGATGCTGAAGCACATCACACATTTCAACATTCAAAACAGGTGAGAACATTCGGAACTAACTGAGGCCTATTTTAGGAATAAGTTAGCTCATTGTTTGATGTGCGTATATCTACAAACAGACCTGTTACATGAATACCACTAACGAACAAGCTGCATGTTTTCCAGGTTGCTATGGTTTCTGGTGCTGCCCTTGTCTTGCCTGCACAGTGGCAGGAAACTTTGGGGAGAACCGGTGTCTCCCATTATGTGACATTTTCAGCCCGGCCATAACTGCCGCCTGCGGCCTTCCTCTGTGTGCGCCCCCAGCAGCCTTGGCCCTGAGGGTCGGCATCCGCCAAAGATTTGGTGTCAAGGTATTTATTACTTTTAGCATCATTTTCTGATAAAAAACGAATGAAAGATCAGTGACGCGTTGTCTGGTTGTTCACAGGGCTCGATGTGTAAGGACATCATGGCTTCATGTTTCTGCATGTGGTGCTCCTGGTGTCAGATGCACCGGGAACTGAAATATCACAAGAAAAACCCAACTGTTGTGAACACACAGCCAACTCCAATCAACAAGGGTCACTAGAACTCACCGCCTCCTGCAGTGCTGTGATCATGTGTTGTGGCTTTTCTTTCATGGATTTGACTGTAGCTGTGGGGATGAGAGGGAGAGTCAAGTCTCATTCTTTACAATGAACTCTGTTTGTTCTGTGACACTGATTGCAGGGTGTGTTCATCACGCAACACGTTTTAAAAAAGATTACGATAATGATAATTCCTTATTCTAAAGGGGGACTGAGTGTATCTGCAGAGTTGGCCAGGGAGAAAACTGCCTTTTGATTTTGTGTAAGTTAGAACCTGTGATCATTTAAAAAAAAAAATGCTAATCAACCAACTATCATATACGTTATCTCCTCAAATCCCAATGTATACCTTTGTTAATCAGCATCTTATTGTTTGAAATAAAGTGTTTTCCACATTCACCTCAGTTTGTCCTGACAAAGATTTCCTGTCTTGTTTTACCTCTGCTGACCAGCAGGTGGCAACATTTACATGTTGTTCAACTGATCAACGTTCAAGAATCAGTGAGAGCACATGACTGGTAGGTTTAATGTGCCTGAATAATATGAGCGGTCTTCATCCATCCATACGATAAGGTCCTGATTAAGGAGACATGGATGAAACTTGGACACTTTTTCTCTCAGTTCTTGAATGTGGAGACATAACATATAGACACACTTCAGTTACTACGCTCAAATGTAATTAGTTCCAGATTAGACGATAACAACGCAATTTATGATAATAATAATAATAATAACTTCATTTCTATCATACTTATCAAAACGGAACTTTCAAAGTGCTCGCAAAAACTAGAGAACAATAAAATCATACAGACTTTAAAAACAGAAAAAAACAACTACAAAAATATAAAGGAACAATAAGACAATAAAACAGATCACAAAATAGAGGAGAAAGCCAAATGATAAAAATTAGTTTTAAGAAGAAATTAAAAAGACACTGAAGTCTCCTGCCTGAGATCGCTATAGCACAGACAGCGAAATGCCGGTCACCTTTTGACAAAGTAGGGCCTTACTGGAGGATCTCAGGCAGCAAACAATCTCATAGGGAGACAAACGTTCTGAAAAAAAAAGCAGGAGCCTGTTTTTAGAAACAAGCATGAAAATCTTAAAATCAACTTTTTTTTTCTGGATGTGAAAAGGAAGAGTTCCCACTGGAGGAGAGGTTACTGGTAATGTTAGCATTATGGACAGGAGGAGTAATTAAAATCACCTCTGTTTTGGCATCATTCCATTTCAGAAAATTACAGGACATCCAGGTTTTAATCTCAGCTAGGCAGGACAAAATGCACGAGGTATTTGTAGATCCAGGTTTTAAAGAGACATAAAGCTGAGTGTCGTCTGCATAGCACAGGAAGTCAATGTTGTGCCTGCGGATGATCTGGCCACACGGGAGGATGTAAATTGTAAAGACAAGGGGACCTAGGATTAACCCTTGGGGTACCCTGCAGCAGGTATGTTGCTCTCTCCCATTTTGTCTTAGTTGTCCATCTTTTAACCAACAGTAGCAGACGAGCACACACCACTCCTGTCCTTATATATAGAATTTACTTTAAGCTTTTCCTGTTTCCTGTTTGCTCTGAATGGACTCACTAATCCTGGTGGAACTCGTCTGACCAACTTTTGTCACTGAGGTGACAGGTAACCTTTTCTGTTGATGCTCCCAGGCTCTGGAGTAAACTCTCTCTCGAAATATGTCTTATTTCTGACCTGGGACATTTACATTTACTAGATGCAGGACTCAGCCAGAAGCTTCCGAACAGCAATGGAGCCCATCAAGCCACCCTCTGTAGTAAAGGCCCCTCCCTCCCTCAGAGTGAAAAGAGACCATCATTGGATCTTGTTACTCAAAGCATTGGTTAGGAGGGGACCACAATATCTCAGCCTATCAAACACGCTTCGATTCCTCACTGCTCCACGTCCCTCACGTCTCTGCTGACCTTGAAAAACTGCATGTGTCGAAGAGCTTAAAACTTCATTCCCTCCCACCACTAGATCACTTTAGGTACTGTAATACTAATGTGGATATCATCTTTGAAACCTCGGCGCCACTGCAAAAGAGGTTCTTTACCCTCAGTGTGTTCCATGGAACTTCTTGTTGTGATGAATGTAACCCTGGTAAATTCTGAAAAACAAACAATCCCAAGACACATAACATAAACACACACATTTTGTCACATTTGAGTTTCTGTGTATTTTGTGGCCTGAACATTCTTGTCAACAGCTTGTGGGCTGAGGGAAACACCCAGCCTCTCTGACCTCATCAGTTCCACTCTATCTTAACATGCTCATGTCCATTAGAAATGAAGAAACAGATACCAACAATAGAGACAAACAGACAAAGAAAATAACACTAAATTACATGTCAAGCCATCAGTTCAACGATGTAAACCAGCAGAAACGGTCCAGCACATACCTGTCATGGTGCCTACTGAGGGCATTGAAAGTCTGCTGTTCACAGAAATAGTGTTACTGCAATTCCGGTCTTCTGAACAGAAGGAAATTAAGATTTTTTGCCCCTGTATAACTTTATCTTCTTACTATTAAATGGAACTTGGAAATAACAAATGACTGAGATGAAATATAGCATAAAATAATAATTAGTCAATGTCTCAAAATCCACGATTCTGTTCCATTTGACCTTAAATTTCACTTTTGCTTTTGTTTCTCAATAAACATAGATTCAGGTTTGGCAGCATTGTTTTTCCTTGTCACCATGAGGATAAAAGTACCACTCCTCTTCTCGGACAGTCATTGCTGCGGAGCCACAGACTCGACAGGACGCGTCCAGCTCCTGTCCTGATTCAGGTGAGATTGTTTCACTCCAAGAAATTCATCTTCAGAAATTCCCTCCAAACAGCTCAATCAGGGTTGACTCTGCATGAGCTAAAAAATAGTAAGTGATGGACTGTTAATATCTGAATCAGTTTCACTTGCAATACAATAATAATAATTACCATTACTTACCAAATACTTCAAGTTCACATCTGAGGTCTCTGCTTTGTTAGAGGTGAAACAGACACCGGCTCTAACAGGTGTACACGTTCTAACAGGGATGAAATGAGAGTTGCAGCTCACAGCAGACACGTGATAGCTTGACTGTGATGTACCGGTGTCATGTCCATGTCTGAAATCTGCTGCTGTGATCTAGGACAGGTTTACATCTCACTGACTATGGCACAAATCGCTCCAATGCCAACGGAGGTAAAACCCTCCAAAGAATGGCAAAGCGGGCTCCTGGACTGCTTTGAAGATGCGAATACTTGTAAGAGTTCAAATCAGAATGAGTATCTTCTTCCCTTTGTGCCACACTGATCCGATTTGGTTCCCCTTTTTACAGGTTGTTATGGGTTCTGGTGCTGTCCCTGCCTTGCGTGCACTGTGTCGGGCAGGTTTGGAGAGAACAGCTGTCTTCCATTATGTGATATTTTCAGCCCTGCTGTGTGTGTAGCCTGTGGCATCCCGTGCTTTGCGCCACCTGCCAGCTTGTCCGTCAGGGCAGCGGTTCGGAACAGATATGGCATCAAGGTATGACGCAAGAGCCGACATATATTTCACATCAAAAAACAACTTAAACCAACACTTCTGGCTCTTTCCAGGGGTCTCTGGTTAAGGACATCCTTGCTTCCTGTTTCTGCGTGTGGTGCAGCTGGTGTCAGATGCATCGGGAGTTGAAAGGTCGACAGAAAACCCCCACTGTCATCAACATCAACCAGCAGACAGTGATTCAGCAGCAGCCTGCACCTATGATGATGTACCCTCCAGCAAACCCAGCTCCTGTTGTCATTGTACGTTGAGCTCTGTGCTATTTTCAGATTTTTTTTTCTATTATTGTTTCACTACAAAAAACTGAAGAAAACTGACATTTTTGCTCCTTTGGTGACAATAATGACTAGAAGATTATTTTACTCTATCAATGCAGATATAAAATATTCTTAAAAATACTAACGTGTCCTTTGCTTATTCACCACTGAATCCGATGTAATATATCGTCAGCCTAATAGCATAATTGCTATTTGTAACTATGCTATTAGGCTAAAGATATGATGCTTTCGCTTTACACAAAAGACTGAAGAATTCCTTTCAGCTACATCCTACTTTGCCTCATCACCATTATGGGACCAAATGAACTGGTCTCAGCCATCTGCAGGAATGTAGACATGCCATTTTACAGTTATCAAGATCGTCATACTTTTCTGCATGAAGCATTATGAGCAGGTACACACTGCTGGATTAGGGTGAGAACTTTCTTCACTTCTATCAAATGTTAGTGCTGGTTCCATATTTTCTTGTGGCATGGTGTGATAATTACAGGGCACAATGGTTTTATTAAATACATTTAATATTCCTCAGTTATGATCATTTATCTGATTGAGTATAGAAAGATTTATTCTCCACTGTTTTCTATCTCCAGTTTATTCTTCAGCAGAACAGAAAATGAAGAATTGATCTCACGTATTCATTTACACTGATACATGAGCCATTGTCTCGTTGACAAATGAATGAAGCATTTGTGTGTTAAGTCCAATATTTGAAGGTCATTGATCTTACAGTCCCTGTATTTTCTTTCCTGTTAAAAACTGCTTCCGGAATGGGGAACCATTCGCCAGAACTACGAAGCTGGGAGTACCTGCTTTGACAAAAAACCTGTAACACAACAGAGATGAGTGTATCACCAAGTATTCCTGTTGGTTAATCAGGCATAAAACCGGCCATTAGTGGAATGTGAGTAGATTTGATCTTTAAAGTCTGTGGCACTAACGCTGTTGGACAGGAAGGAAGATGTGGGATACTGACGATGACACAAATGAACATACCGTTTGTGCTGCAACACTTTCAAAAGTGACGCTTCTGGGTCGACTTTATACCACGTCTCCTTCTCCTCATCTTCAAAGTAGAGCTGTAGGGTGAGAAGTTGGTTAATGTACTGAAAACAATCAGCGTTGTCATAGGGATTAACTCACGTAGACACGTATCGTAACAGACACACACCTCGAGGTTTTGTGGCTGGTATTTTCTGTCCACGTCCCAAGGGGGAGATTCTTCCCCAAACATGACTGACAGGTGATCTATAAAACTGACAACAGAGGGATAATAAATTGTTGCGATGCCCATGACTCCAGTGATTTCGATGACTCATTGATGAAGTATGTTGGAAGACCTGTTTACCTGTTGCTCTCACAGAAAGCTGAGATGAAGTCACTCTGTTGATGCTCAGGGTAGAAGAAGAAAACGGGCCAGTGCAGCGAGCCGTGCTCGTCCAGGAACACCTGAGCCCCCGTGGCGTCCTTTGAGCTGAGGCCGTCCAGGCTCAGCTCTGCTATCGCCGCCACAGATCCTTTACTTTCATCCTCGCTGTCAGAGCCGTGCTCACAAGGCTTCACAGACTGAAGGAGCTTGATGCGTCGCTCCTACGCGTGAAAACAGATCAGATTGTCATCCGAAAACGTACTAACACATAATACAATACTGTTCTGATGAGGATTCTTACCTTTATAGCAGCTAAAAGAGCTTCTTTCTCACTGTGCATCTTTTTTTCTTTGGCCTTGACCTTCCTGGCGTCTCTGTCTGCTGCTCTCTAACCCACAATGAATCGACCATGCATTGTTTTGAAAACTTTGACTTAGCAGTAATACCTTGCAGCTTATTACTCCCGTAGGTGATAGTACCTTGTGCTTATCTGCTGCTGTTCTCAGCTCCTGTAGCTTCTTGTCTGCAGGATGAGCTTTGAGCCCATCATCACACCATCGGATGGCCTCTGCAAAGTTACGCAACTCCACACAACACTGAGCTCCTGCACAGACACACAAAGGAGATTCATACTACTGTCATGCTGCCATGGTAGTGTTTGCAACATGAGAACAACAGAATGCATTTTAAAAAGTTTTACTTTGTCGATGTGATAAATTATATTTATTACAGTATTCCCTTGGTGTGTTCCAGGAGTGACTGACGGTGAAAAGTCTGCATGTCACACCTCTGATCAACGCTTTCAGATGGTCTGGTTTGGTCTTCCTCGCAGCTGCAGCATCATTTAGTGCAGAGCGCATGTTTCCTGTGTGATGATGAGATTTTGATGACGTCTACATCTCAAGTGCTCGTGATCCAACAAGTGTGTAAACAGACGTCATCGTACCCAGGTGGAAGTGTGCAGCGGCTCGGTTGGTGAGAAGAACTGTGTCAAGTTCCTGGTCGCCGCATTTCTTCTTCAACGCTTCTGTGTAGGCCACTATGGCCTTCTGGTAGTTCTTCTCTTTGAAAAACTCATTGCCCTCATCTTTCAGGCACTTTGCCTGCTCTGAAGAAGAAATACAGTGGCCAGTGAAACATGAATGCTAGATAGATCCGTGGTGCTGCAGTGGTACCTTCTGGAGGCCTGTCTTCATCGTGGATAATAGCCTGGAGACAGGCGAGTTCTGGGTATTCTCGACGGTCAATCTCCTCAGGGGCAGTTTTCATGAACATTGGCACTTTATTGAACTCCTGTATGAAAACAGAGAGGTCACTGCGACATGACTGGACATACACCAAGATACGTCTGGTTCTTATCATATTTCTACACAATACTGTTCATGTCTTGGAGCTGAGAGAAAAATATTCAGAATTTCACGATACTAAGGTATGTTCATGACAAATTATGTCTGATACACCGATACGAAGTTACTAGCTTGATGATTGCTAGCGTAGCAGTAGCATTTGGGTTTGCTAGCTTACGAAAAACTCGCTTTTGAGCTAAACTATGACAGATGACAGTTTCTCTATTGCAACGTTCGTCTTACATCTTCCCAGTTCTCTTCGCTGAAGCCGTTTTTATATCTCTGCGTCTTGAATTTGTCCATAAATTCGTCCATGCCGTCGTCGCTATCATCGTGTTGCATAGCCGAGGACGCCATGTTGGCAGTTAAACAGGTTGGTTTATCACAAATCAAAAACCAGACAGATCACCGACCGAATTAAGAAATAAATCAAACAAGTTAGACGTTTTAGCGACCACTACTTGGCTTGTTTACATCGCACGTGGCTCGCGGTACTGCTGTGAAGATGGTCCGTGCGAAAACACAGCAGTGATTCTTTGGTTCCACTCCACGTCTGACGTTTGGTTAATAAGAAAAATAATAATAGTAATACAAAGACATCGGAATGTGGGCGTTGTTGTGTGATGTCAAAAATGACAAGGAACAGAAGTAAAGGAAAACACACTTTGGGCACATACATGACTGTCAGTTTATTCAGTTGTTTCCAGTGAACCTTGTGAACCTTGTATTATTGGCTGTGTTACAATTGATTCATTATACTATACTGTTACACAATAAAATCAGTTTGTGATCAAGACTTTGTTCCTACAGTAATTTCAGGTCAAATGTCCAAAGCCAAGCAGTGTTTAACTTACACGCTTGAAAATAGCATGTAGAACCGGACGTAATCTTCCAGTCCACTTGCTCACTTGTCATGTGCAAGCTTCTTTTCCCACCACCAAACAGTTACAGTAACACACTGCACTTACTAAATGAGTTAATATTTACACCGTTTCCACTCTTCCCAGAAGATCTAGGAGTCCATCCTTACTCAGGAACAATGTCTCATCTGTCTTCTGACTGATCACCTCAAACCTGGGTGGATCCTCTTGAGCACCCTGCCCGACCACAATAATGAATGGGTAACCGAGAACGCCTGCGTCCTTCAGCCTCTTACCGACTGTCATCTGGGTGCGGTCATCAAGAACAACCTCACCCCTCAGATGAGGCAGAGTCTCTCCCAAAGTGTGGACCAGCTCCTCAGCCATTCCAGTTGACGTATCCACCTTACTGCCCTTCTTGGGGGGTAAAACACATACCTGGTAAGGAGCAAGAAGACCCGGCCAGCAGATGTGTTCTTCAGTCGACATCACTTCAATAGCAGCGGCTAGAATACGGGTTACCCCAAGACCATAGCAGCCCATTTCGGCAATGCTTGGTTTGTTTTGCGTGTTGCTAAAGGCTGCATTGAACACATCTGAGTACTTTTTACCCAGATAAAAGGTGTGGCCAACCTCTATACCCTTGGACTCCGCTAGTATGCCAGTTTTGCACTGTGGGCAGTCAGTTCTATCAGGCGAAATGGTTTCTACGTTTGCTGCGAAGGAGCAGCTCCCACAGATCAGAAGTCTGTCCTCGCCGATGTCAGCCGGCAGCTGAAACTCATGGGAGAGTGTCCCACCAATGTTTCCAGTGTCTGCCTGCACCTGAACGCAGCACAGGCCCAACCGGGTGAAGATGCGGGCGTATGCTTGGCACACGGATTCATACGTCTGGTACGCAGCTTCTTCGCTGACATCAAACGAGTACATGTCCTTCATGTAGAACTCCCTTCCTCGAAGCAGACCAAACTTCGGCTTCGGCTCGTCTCTGAATTTGCGGGTAATCTATTCACAACAAAAAAACTTGCGATGTAAAATTGCAGCGCATACAAAGAAAATACCACATGTAAATAAACGCCTTGCCTGGTAAAGCAGCAGAGGGAACTGTTTGTAGGACAGGGTTGTCTGGTGGGCGACCAGCGTTGTCACTGCTTCCTCATGAGTGGGACCTAAGCAGTAGTCTGCGCCATGACGATCTTTCAAACGGAACAGCTCCTTTCCCATCAAGTCCCAGCGCTCACTGGTTTTCCAGAGAGCGGCTGAGCACAAACTGGGCATGTCCAGCTTCTGTCCACCGATCTCCTGCATCTCTTGGTCAATTACTCTCATCTGTTGGATATATACACAGCAGTAATTTGACTGAGAAGAAAACAAATAGTGTCTCTGCACCCACTCTTAACTTTTGTTATTTAAAAATGACATACCTTGAACAGAACAAACATAATATAACATTATCTTGATGAATCCTTCATTTTTGAAAGACTTTTTTTTTATGTACAATTGTCTAATACAGCAGGTCGATTCTTTTAAGAGAACATAGTCTAGGAATGTAATCACACAACGTGGTTATTGTTATGGCACAACCAGCTGACATCTGGCTGTGTTTCTATAATGACCCCGTTTGTTTTTTAAAAAAAAAACATTATCTCACCAGTTTCTCCATGGAGCGGACAATGGCAGGGAGGTAGTAGTAGCACCCTGGATTGGAGGGATAGATGAGACCCGCCTGCTGCATGAGTCTCTGACTCTTACAGGTCTTTTCCCCTTGCAAGCGGCTGTCTTGTCCCACATCACGCAGGTTTGAGGGCTGGTAGAGGCGCGACACCAGCAGAGAGGGACTGATGTGTCTGGAGTGATTTGAGGCAGGAGAAGGGGCGTGTTGGGTGCAGCCTGAATGGTTCCTCTGAGAAAGTAGTAAGGTTCTCTGGAGACGCTGGAATACTTTCTGCATGACAGGCTCCATGGTAGATCTGCTCACGAAGAGACCAGTAATTAAAACACCGAAGTATTTTTCATGTGTTCATTCATTCATCATAATTTATATAGCTCCTTCTGCATGAAGAGAAAATATTTTCACTTTGTGTATTTATGAATATTCTTTAAATATTAGACCAAACAGCATGTCTGTATTAGGGAGTAATCATTGTGGTATTTAATAATACATATTTGATATTTACTGATCAAAAATCAATGCACACAGTTTTGCAGTATGTTAATATATCTATTAAGTGTAAGTAAGTTACTATAAAGGTGAGGCCAAGGTCATTACTAAACTAGTTCATACATATTTGTCATATGCTCAGTGAATATTAAACAGTTTTAGAGAAATGCAGGGTTCACCCGTTTGTTTGGAAAAGTAACGTTAAACGTCTGGAACAGACAATGTGCAAATCACTTCAGAGCAGTTTTTCTTGTCGTCAAATCCCTCCCTGACTGTAGGTTGGCAGTCCCATCCATGTCTACGGTCCCATCCACGTCTACGGTCCCATCCATGGCGTTAGCTCAACGAGGTTAGCTTCCTCAATTAGCACACAGTGACGTGTGAGGTTTTCCAACAAACTGGGAAAGTAACACTCACCTTGATACAAAGAAAACCTCTTGTTAATCCTATAGAGAAAGTGATGTGAGTAAAAAACAAAAAGTTAGGGTCCTGTTAGTTAGCAAAGTGCAGAAACATCGAAGGACCTTGCACCATGTTGACACCCTAACTTCCGGCTTTGAAGCTCGTCGCCGTCTACAGGCCTGGAGGAGTAATGTTCCCCTGGAGCAACAACACAAACACAAACCAGAAAGATGTAAGGACGAGAAATAAACAGTAATGTCATTCATTTTGGTGCGCATTGAACACACATATTAGCATGTAAGCACCGCTGCATTAAAATCGTAAATAGCCTCAAAAATATGATGTAAACCCCCTCGTTAACAGAAAAAATCTAGGTGTTTGTAACAGTATCAGTACAACTAGAATTAAAGATGCCATTTGCCAACGTTTAAAAGGAATCTTGATCTGAACATATTTCCTCTCGTGAATTATTTCTGATTCTGTGATGTGAATATTGAGTTTATAAATGTCCTCTGCTGCCACCGTCAGGACTGTTACTGGAATAGCAGGCACTGCTGAGTCACCATTTGCACCATAAATAGAAATTCAGTCATGAGTAGAAAGATTATAACAATCAGCACAAACAAAAACAAAATGATAGAACAAACACAGGGGAAAAAACGTTTAATTTATACATTTTTATTTTATTTATAAATACATTTTAAGCCAATATTTTTTTAACTTTGACTTCTTCTTCTTCTTCTTCTTCTCCTTTCGGCTTTGTCCCTCTTCAGGGGTTGCCACAGCGAATCTTTGATTTCCATCTTTCCCTGTTCTCTGTATCCTCTACTCGGACTCCAACTACCTCCATGTCCTCCCTCACTGCATCTATAAACCTCCTCTTTGGCCTTCCTCTCTGTCTCCTACCTCCAACTCCATCTCTAACATTCTCCTACCAATGTATCCACTGTCCCTCCTCTGTACATGTCCAAACCATCTCAATCTAGCCTCTCTAGCTTTTTCTCCTAACCTTCCTGTCTGTGTTGTCCCTCTGATGACCTCATTCCTAATCCTGTCCATCCTGGTCACTCCTAAAGAGAATCTAAGCATCTTTAACTCTGCCACCTCCAGCTCTGCCTCCTGTCTTCTGCCTATCGCATTTAATGTTAATTATATACTAAACAGGACAACACCATGGTGCAGTGGTTAGCACTGTTACCTCATAGCAAGAAAGTCCCAGGATTGAAACCGACTCCAAATGAATGTCAACCTGGTCAAGAGAAGTGCTGTCTGTCACACTTACGTTGACCAATTCCAGATGACCACCAGTCATGCAAAATATTTCACAGTACAATTGATGTGTTTTTATTGAACATATTGTTAATGCACTCTCACAGGTGTTATAGTGTTTTATGTCAGCAATCTTGACCCATTACTCCTTTGTGTGTCAATGCCACCTGATGGTTCCCTCACATGGTAAACAGTGCTTTCAAATAGACATCGTGTGGGACATCTGCAGGTTCCAGACACACCAAAGAAACACAGACACACATCACTGTATTTCCAAAGCCATTTGTGTTTGGGCCGGTTTCATCCATTTATCTCGTAGCTCCTGTTGTAAGATTAGTTTCCAGAGAAATAGATGACCGACAGTCTCCTGAGATAGGAACCTCAATCCCATTACTGCAGATTATATCTGAAAGCATGACATGTGTCTGTTTGGTTTTATATTGAATATAGTTTTAAGTAGGGTTTTGTTTTGTTTTGTTTTTTTCTTTTTTTCGTCACTATGACAAAGATTTCTGGAAAATACAATGCCTGGCACTTCAAGTACCATGGAGTTAAGATGGTTTTAGAGCTTTAAAAAGGCAACATTCCATGTGTAAATGTGTATTAGTCATTCAGTATTCATGTTATTTCATTTACATGATATTTCTATTTTTGTACATTTGTGTGTATGAAACATAACCTGTGGATGATCAAACTGAAGTTGAGTTTCATCTCCGTTGAGGTGAGCTACATTATGTGGATCAATGTCATGTGATATTGTTATTGCACATGTACTGTAGTTAATGATGTTATTCGAAAGTGTCAGGCTGTTCCTCCACTCTGTCTGTGGATGTTTTCCACATGAGCTGAGAACCTGGCTGCAAGCATTTACCTCAGTTAATATTCATTCAATTAGCGTCTCTTTAAATTACACTTTGTTTCTATTGTACAATAGCATTCATCATTGCTGCTTGGAAGTTTTGCTTTATTTTTGTGTGTCAATCAACAAGCACACACATCCACAAACAGACAGAAGATTGACCGTGATGTCCTACGCATAGGTAAAGCTGTTATTTGATGAGTCAGAAAACTGCTGTCCTGTTCCTATTTTCATTTTCCTCTAATCAAAACCCCTGATTTCCGCTGCCATAGGGACAAACATACAACTAAACATAATGCAATTTCATGGGCATCCTGAGAGGGACCTCTGCCGTTAACGACTGAAGTAAAATGTCATGCTGAGCATCACATTGCACCATAATGACCTGCATGATGGACTGTCAACATTGACTCTTTCCTCTCTTACGGTCCAAACTGCTGTAAAGCAGAACACAACCAGGCTATCAAAGTATTGTAAACAGATAAAACATCTGTCTGACTGCAGGGGGAATCACTTTGCATCACCTAATTATCCATGAACTGAATCAAAGGTCAGTGCAATCACAGCCGTCATCAGGACTTTGAGAGGGCTGCCCTCATCTAATGTGATTATCAGCGGAGGGCTGATGGCGGTCACTCACGCTTAGACATTTGAAAATGACCGGAATCATAAAAGGACTTGGTTATTGACAAGCACTGGAGTGAGTGTGTGTGTGTGTGTGTGTGTGTGTGGGTGGGTGAGATTGGGATGGGCTGAGGGCCAGTTAGAGGGAGGTGGAGAGATAATCAGCACAGAGGAACTGAATGGTGGACTGTATATAATACAGGGATGAGCGTCATCTGGATCACGGAGAAGTCCACTGTGCTGCAGCCTCGTCCACCCAGCGACTGCTGACTGGAGAACAAACTGAAGAACTGCCCTGAATATCTGCAGTGGGTTTGGGAAGCAGGAGGCCCGTGAGGACAGTCAGGTAGCAGAATGCGAGCTCTGGTGGTCGTCCCTCTGCTGTTATGTGCAGCGGTGTGTGTGTGTCAGGTGCAGGCAGAGGTGAAGGCAGTGAAACTGTGCGGACGAGAGTTCCTCAGGGCCGTTGTGTACACCTGTGGAGGCTCGCGCTGGAGGAGATTCCTCAGCGAGTTGGACACGGAGGGTGAGGCAACTCTGTTCTCAGTCTACTTAGTCGTGGATGTGAATCATTATCACTGTTTATTAACCTTCGAAATGTTTTTTTTAATAATACTTGATTCATTTAAGAAAAAAAACTAAAAAAGCTGTTTATATGAGAAACATTTTAAACTGCTAAATAACTCTCAAAATAAAGATTAAATATAAAAATAAATTATACTGACATTTCTTCTCAAAATGACCCATTTAGCCCACATTAAGAGATATTGATTATTGGCAGAAAGACTATAATTGAAAACAAATGAGGTAAGTATGTCAAACTTCATATTAAGAAACCTAATTTTCAAAGTAATTCCAGAACAAAATCTAAACAATAGTAACAACAAATAGTCAAAATAAGGATTCTACATTCTCCACCACTGTCCAAATTATATTCTCAAAAACCAGGACCTTTAAATACAATATTTTGATGTTTCTGCTGATTGTTTTCCTGTTAAGATACATTTTTTCCCCCTCAGTGCCAATTTGCAAACATTTAAGTGCAGCGACTTGCTGTTTGTACCACGTCCACTAGTTGGACAGTATCTGCAGTGGGTGTGGGGGCAGACAGGTGCTCTGGTACCGCGACATGTTGTCTGCTGCTTTTGCTTATTGCAGCGGAGGAGCCCACATAATCAAGATTAAACGTTGGAGCGGTTTGTTCCTCGGGCACTCGCTCCGTCTGTCACACACAAACAAACCCAGTTAGCCTATCAGACGCACTGATTAGAAAGAGTAAAGTGACACTGCAGAAGACTAATAGCACAACGGTAATCTGCTCAGTCATTAATGGTTTCCTTATTTAACGGGACCAGACTGATTAAGGAGACAGATCTGAGAAGAGACCTCCATCTGCAGTTCATAGCTTCTGACCACGTCTCCAGTGAGGTTGTGTTGACAGAGTTTGACTGTGTTACGTGTCCTTGAGCATTCACTGTGTTCGTCTGGTCCAGGCCTGCCGACAGGCGAGGAGAGCAGCTTGGAAAGCAGCCCCGGCTCCTCGCTCGCCAGACGGGACATTAACAACATCCTGACCACCGTGTGCTGTCAGGTGGGCTGCAGGAAGAGCGACCTCTCCTTCCTCTGCTGAGGACGATCACACCGGCTTGCTGCTCCTCCCCCAAGAATCCACAATGACAGTTTTCTGTTCCCTTTAAGCTTTAAGTAATGGTCATTTCAGGTTGAATGGATTGGTTAGGATTGTTTGGTTTTGTGAGACGTGAACCACTGGAGCACCTGGGAAGTGACGCCGAGCAGCATGAAACCACACCAACGTGACAACGGTACAAATGTGTCTTAAAAACAAGTTTGAAACAAGCTGACATGCATGAACTCAGGGATGAGAGTTAAGGGTGGAAGATGTAGCACTTCCTCTGATGCATCCTGAATTCTGAGTGAGGAAAAGACACACTGCCAACGAGGCCGATTATGTCCTCTGTGTTTGCTTTTATGTATTTATAGGGAACCTGACTTGTATTCCATTATTATTTGTGTGAAATAAATGTTCTTGCAGACTTTATTCTGTGAGATTATTTCCTGTTTAGCCTAAACACAAGGAACATAGTAATTTATCAGCAGATAATGATGCTGTTGACAGTCTATTAGTGATCATTAGACATGTGAACATAGATGCTGCATTGGCCAAATCAAATTGGGGCCCGTTCCAGAAAGGATATTTAGTGAAAACTGAGTTTGTTGAAACTGAAATCAGGAAAAACTGTGTGTGTGTGTGTGTGTATACGTATATATAAAAAATAAATGTGCTTCCCTATAAAACCATGATACACTAACCAGAGAATTAGCAGCAGGGCTTCATTCTCAATAAAAACAATTCTGCATTAGGAGGAAAAGGGCACAGACGTTCATCCAGTTATAACTTTTATTGGTTTTGGAAAGAAGCAAACTAAGTTTCTCAGTTCATCTTAGCGTTGTTATGATCTGTACAAAGAGCTTGTGTGTGTTTGAGGTTAGTGGTATAGAACCAAAAAGCATTCTGGTTAATAGAACACAGAAACACACTCCCTGCTCCTGTCAACATCAATACAGGTGACACCCGGCACAACGTCACTTCAGTACTATCTATGGTAACGGATGCCTCACCTGTTTCTGCATGCTCCACATGCAATAAAGAATTAGTGTGTGTCAAATTCTCATCGGAGACGCGGCTCTGGAAAGTTTTATTTTTATACTGAAAGTATGTCTTAGAATACTTGTTTTACCCAAAGACTGGTGTTTTCTATTTTCTTTCACTTGTACTATAGTGGAAATTTTAAAACTGATGCATGATGGGAAAGTGAAGGGCGTCTGTAGATAATGCTGCAGTGACAGTTGCACCGAAATGTTCTAGATTTACCCAGAAGGTAACAACTTCCTGGCAGGCCGATCAAAGCCGGCAGAAAGCGTTACCCAACTGTTGTGGGAGCTAAATGGCACCAATCATCATCGCCTACCAGAATGAAACACGACCTCGCAGTAATCCTCAGAGCACGCCTGGCTTTAAAACAATCTGGTCAGAATTACGGTTTGAGTTTGAACCATAGGTTGGAAATTTCTCCAGTGGCAAGTTAAACACATGTAATTTAAAAAAAAAAGGCTCCATCAAACATACTTGATCAGTGAGCAGGAATACTGATGTGAGGTGAACGGTTTTCTTACTCTACCACAGCTCTTAAACAACTATGATTGGTTGCATTTAGCAGAATAGGATAAAGTACAGAGAGCTAAACTTCACACACACGTTTTGTTCTTCATGTTGAGTGTCAGAGCATTCAGGAAGTTTAACATTATCAGCACAGTGTTTTTTCACATTAAACAATATAATAACTTTTCTTTTTTTTCTTTCCTTTTAATCACTTTTAAAAATATTCAGCTTATTCTCCTTCACGGGGGATTGAAGGACTGGCTGTCTGGGGTACACACACAGAAGATACACTCCAAAAAACAACAGAACAAAAGAATTTTGGTCAACGTAACCTCGCTGCACAACGTCATCCAGCTCGTCATCTCACAGAGACATTACCATTATGCAAAATAAAGCCATGGATTCAAGCACTGGCTTGGATGATCGGGTGTATGCCTGTGACACCACTCCTGCTCTGGGACCATTCAGGTGAATGGAAACAAGCAGCTCTCATGAACCTGAATCTGTTTTAGAACAATGAGGATCAAGCAAAACAAACAAAAAAAAAATCTTGATAAATAAATTGTTTCAGTTTAGTTTCCATTGTCACCAAACTGCATCATTGCTGTTGTGGGGGAAAAAAAGGGGTTGATAGTTGGACTGTTTTGAAAATGTGCTTATTTGCTTTATTCTCTCCATTTGAGAGGATCAATACCACATTTATTTCTTTAAATAACACCTCAAAAACTTGTTTGATGTTTGTGCTGGTAAGCAGAGTTGTTAACATGCTAAGCTAACGGTCGTATGTAGGAACAGACGTGACAGCGGTACTGATCCTCTCACCGGGCCAACAGTCGGAAAGTGAATGAGGCACACATTCAAAACAGCTGAACTAATCGTCTCCTGTGGACTTGGCCCATGGTTTGACATGGTTTGACATGGTTTGACTAACTCAACTACATTAACACTGCTTTCACAAAGCATAACACAAGCATCCGGGAAGATATTTGTCATTTTCTTTAAATTACCCCACCCCGCCCATATATAGCTCAAATCTTTTGTTGCACTTGAATTAAAAAATAATATCTGAAATAAATTCAAAAAATTACACCTTATACTGTACACAGGTTACCCAACTACACAGATAACAAAAAAAATCAGTTATTTATACCTTTAAGGGTTCTGAGTTGTGTCATACCAGTGAAAGTCTATTCATATACAGAATCACATACTTTATACAACAAATTAGGTCATCAATAAATAAAAATAGAATGCTGTCATGTCATCTGGAGTCTAACACTGCTGTCCCAGGAACAACAGAAAGGCTATCTGACGATACAAGGAAAACACCACACGCCCTTTAGGATATATACTACTGATCTGAAATGACACTTTGTACACGTCCTTTGTTCTTAAGAGAGCACATCGTTTTTTTGTCTTTGTCACCAGCATTTTGATTCATCAATGCAGCTGCCTAACTGCTAAAACATGTTTGTGTTTGTAGATTTCAGAGAAATACATCGACAGTTTGATTGACTGACCAGTGCGTTTCTATTAAAACTAATAATACATCGATGGGATCCAAAGTCTCATGACCCTGTCGCACCAGCAGATGATTAGTCAAAAAGTCTTTAAAGCCTTCATGTGGCCCAACAGCTTCATTTGTTGGCAAGACGCGCCAACATCAGGGTGAAACGGTGAGGAAGTATTACTCTTTTCTTTTATGTGCTAATAAAAGTTGTGTCCTGGGTTCAGCTCTGACGATTCAGACTTTGGAGGTATCAAAGGTTTAGCGTGACTGGTTTTACAGCCAACGTTTCCGAGATGGACAAGCAACCATGTGTGAAGTGTGTTGGTCAGGCAGCTGCAGTGAAACACCGGCACACGTTAACGGGAGGAGGATGGAGACAGAGGCACAGACTTTGGAGGAGAAAGAACCCAGATGTCTAACTGCAGCAATACAGATGTTGTGAAATGAATACAAATACAATAGTTACATGACCTAAAACAGCTCCACAATGCTCTAAGTTATACAATACTGCTGGGTAGGCTGCACTGTACTGTGACCTGTACTGGGGTTCAGAAAGTTTGTTAAAAGAGTCTGTCCGGTGTTGGGCTGTCCTCTGGGTCAACCTCAGTCTGTTCTGGGGTAGCACGGATTAGTTGTCTGCCAGGTATTTTCCTGAAAGGAATCACCAAAACGCTCTGGTTATATCTCACCAATGCATCCACCGTTTCAGAAGTTACAGTAACACAGGAAATAAGAGCTTTGATATCATCTGCAACAAGTGTTCCTTGAGATGTTTTCCACTTGGTTTGCTCCGTTCCTTCTCTACTGAGACCCTTTATTATGATGATGATTATTATTATTATTAGCTTTCCTCCTGGTCATTATCAAGATGATCACAGGTCAAAACTCTGTTGTTGCTATGGTTACAAGTTGTAGTGGAAGGAAAGTAATTAAACCGTGGCATAAAAGGTTAATACATGTTGACTCAAGTTGAAACATCCACGTACAAAGTTCTGATCTACAACAGAATTATTCTACAACGTTTCGTGGGAAATGACATGCGACACTGACCTGCAGCAAACCTCTTCTTGACGAGAGAGAAGCGGTACCCCGGTCCCGCCAGTTCAATGTCACAGCCTGACAGCGTGCTGCCCTCACTGGTGAACTGCAGCGCCAGTGGAGCCGGCTTACTGGGGCCTTCGGTGAGCTGGAAACGTGCTAACAACGAGCCCACACCTGAGGGAGGGAATGGTGAGGAGAAAGATCTGGAGGTCACCTTTGTCCTGAACATGGACAGCAGAGAGATGACTTTGTCTGAGCAACAATATGCAGATAACATCTATGGAACAGTGTTACTGTATTTAACTGTCCAGCGTGGAAGCAGAGATCAGTACGAATGTCTGTTCAATGTCACTTTGTCGTGGACAGATTTCCAGGAGACAAAACATAAAACAGTCCTCCAAGTCCAGATGCAAAGACCAGACATGATTGCTCTTGTGGAAATAAACGAGAACTCCAGAGAAAAATCCTTTAGGTGAATTAAGTGAAACAAGACCAATAATCAAAGTACATCAGGTGACGTGTAGAAATATGTAAATGTTACAAGTTACACTGTAACAAATTACATATACAAACACAAGGAATATGTCGCACAAGTGTCATACCATTAATGGACACAAGGGGGCATTACTTCAAACAGAGCTGCCATCTCCACCGTTTCTTTTCCTGAAGACATGATAAACGACACCTTCCTCCTTCTCCTTCTAAGGTGCAGTCTTGAGTTCAACACCCTTGTAGCTGCAGTTGTGTGAGATCTGGACACTATTTCAGCTGATGTGTTTGGATTTAATTTCTGTTTCTATACTCACATCGGCAACATTAACACTCTTTGAGGCAGTTGACATAGAACCTCCGGATCTCATATACACTGATGGTCAGTGGAACACACGACACACATAAAACTGCACCTACCTCCATTTTCAGATTTCTGTGAGATATCCGGAATCTTCCACAGGATTCGTTGCTGCTCGGCATTCCTTCAAGGGGATTATATGAAGAATGAAAGGAGTGAAGCAGTAAACTTTACCCCATTTCCTTTCTATAAAACTTCATATTTCAAAAGTCCATCACTGAATTGTTTATTTGGTGCCCTCTTTATATGGCATTTAACTAAAATTCTATACTTGTCTGGAAAACATGAACAAAGTGAAGACTCTACCATGCAGCAGGAGGTAACACCGCTTGTAGTTTAGAAACGCCTCCATCGACGGGGACGAGAAACTGGACATTGTTCAGGGCCATCGGCGTCGTCATGGCCTCTCCGTTGTATTTATAGTCTATCCTCAGGTCTGTGCTGGTGGGCTCACACCTCCAGCTCACAGCCAGATTCAGAGGAGTGGATTGAGGGCCGTGCACAGACACCTGCACAAACGCAAACACACACACACACACACAGGACTGTAATGATCAGTTCCGTCATTTTCATGTTTATTGACTGTCACAATAAACTATGCTCCCGCTGCTGTGTCCTTTCTGCCTTCCTGGTCCGGTTTGTGAAGTCAGAGGCCAGAACTCACCTGATACTTCAACATGTCCACATTATAGTAGGTTGCCTGCGGTTTCTGCTCTGCCACCTTCTTTAAATGAGATATCAGGTTTGGCATGTTCACCCAGAAGTCCTTGGTGTCACTCTTAGCCTGTGTGGTGGTATCACTGGGGGGGGGGGACAAATGTTTCACATTATCATCAGGAATCATCTTATTTAAACAAAAAAAAAATGCAAAGAAAAGAAGTAACTAATGACTTTATACTTGAAACATTAAAGAGGCTGTATCAAAATCAGTCGATATTTCTCTTTTCTTACACTAAAGAAAAATAGAGGAAAAATATTTTTGGCTGTGATTTATAGAGTAGAATCTCAGTATTTGATGATGAATACAAAAGCAGAGATAATGATTCATTACACCAAGTAAGATTTGGGGATTTCTGGTTAGTTTGTGTAATTCTCAATTCTGAACATGACTTGGAGGAGTAATTGGCAGACCGCTGACTGTGGTTCAAGGCACCGACTCAGATGACCTGATGGCGAGTCAGTATGTTCGAAATGAACATACTGACATTTACTCAACATGAGTCGCTACCGATGACTCAGACTTGCTACAAACAAATAAGCATGTACAGCAGCACAGCTAAAGCTCTGATATATTCATTTCCATAGGGTTCGGTTATAAAAAAAATCAGATTCCACGATATTCCTCGCTTAACCTTTACTGTTTGCTTATTTTTAACATATTTGTAACTATATACAAAAGACATTTGCTGTACGATACTGGTAGAAAAAACAATACAAACATGATAGAATATGAGAATGACTGGTGACAGAGTATGTCAATCTATACATTTACAACGAAAGCGCCACGATTATTTAGGCGTGTCAGTGTTTTTTCTTTTACATTTATATAATTCTAATATATGATGCACCATGCTAGTATTATGAATGCAAACAATAAGTCAGAACATATGTTTAGGTTTAAATGAAGTTTAGTGACATTACAACACTCAGGTAAATAAGAACGCTTTTAAACTTTAATTTCAATCTTTTCACTTTCTTTTGAAGAATCTGCCGCCTATGAAACATTCAGTTCAATCACTTTTCCTACAGAGAGGTCGGATCATTACCAGCAGAGGAGCTGGGGGTTAGGCAGCACATGCTCCAGTCGACTGTAGTTGGTTATGCTGAAGGTTAGCACGGCAGGGGACGGGTTATTGGCAAAGTGCCGCGTGATTCCCGCCGGAAACGACAAAACCATCTCACCTATTATCTTCACAACGCACCTGGGGAAGGAAAGGATGGTGTCAGAGAAATGTGAATAAAAAACATGTACACGACAGTATACACACTGTTAGGTTGTGAGTCAGGTGCCAAGTGCGATCCCAGGGAGAAAATGTTAGGACGTAATAAAACATGTCAAGCTATTCAGTGACGTACTTGCTGGGATCAGCTCCTTTAAAGAAGGCGTTGACTGTTTCTGTGAAAGCAGCAGCGACAGGAAGTGTGTCCTGAGCCCCCATGGTGAGAGGACTGGGTCCTCTGGAGCAGCCTGGAGGTAACACACAAACACGCACACACACACACACACGTGTGGACATACAAACATGCATTAAACAGGACTGAGAGAGACAAGATGCACACTCAAGCAATGCCCATTACTCACAACGTAACTTAAATGTTACCATTCACCTTGTTTTTCTATTAAAATCAATGGAAAGCAGCGTCAACCCAGAAAAACAATATAACTAATATGTTTGTCTGAAATAAAGAACAAAACTTAATGGGTAATTAATGAAATGTAAGGAAATTAAGGTGGTATGAAAAGACGTGACTGGGTGTGAAATTGTTTTGTTTCTCTCTGCTCTTTGACCGTGAAACTGAACCGTATACAAGATTGTGTGATAGCCCCTCAAACTTTGCCATAGATATTGGTAGTACACACACTTCAAGTGAAGTAGGAAGAGTGGATGAGAGAAGAGGCAGACATAGAAAGACAGATAGATATGCATGCTTATTTCAGACATGCTGTTATTCCATTGAGATTGAAAAAAGATCACAGAGACCAAAGATCAAACCAAATGGCAAAAAAAGCAGAAATTGACGCTGAAGACATTAGTAAGTACATAGACTCCTCAGGGAATGAAAGTCTGTTGGTGCAGTTAAATGACAATGAACGATGCCAATGGGAGGGTTGTTAAGATGTGACCAACAATACCACTGCACAGTTGGATGAAATGACCAGAAGGTAGTATGGTGATGGAGGGATTGCAAAGAGGAGAAAGAGGGGAGAGGAGGAAGAATAGAGGGGGCAGAACAGGGGAGGGAGGAAGCTTGCACAAATGAGCCTGAAGAACGTGTGTGTTCACGCTGCACTTCGCCCTGCAGCACAGACAACTTACCTTCAAAGGTTAAATAAAACTTCCCTCTGTCAAACCATACAAGGGATGGCTGGTCATTCTCTGTGTGAGGTCAAGGGGTGG
>CAAKHB010007663.1:139656-151449 GCA_901007665.1 Aeoliscus strigatus
CTTAAATACCCTTTCTCATGATTGGCTTCACCTGTGTATGTAGGTCAAGGGTCAATGAGCTTACCAAACAAATTTTGTGTTCCAATAATTAGTGCTAAAGGTATTCAAATCAATAAAACAACAAGGGTGCCCAAATTTATGCCTACTTGTGTTTAAGTAATTATTGCACGCTTTCTGTAAATCCTATAAACTTCATTTCATTTCTCAAATATCACTGTGTTTGTCTGCTATATGATATATTTAACTGAAATTGTTGATCCGAACAACCAATGATTTATAAAGGAAAATCTTGAAAATGATCAGGGGTGCCCAAACTTTTTCATACGACTGTATATATGCTGCTTACATGCTTTGGAGGCTTAAAATGCAATAGAGTACAACATCACTATAGCAAAAGTTTCATTTTCCTGAATGAATGTTGAAAAAGGATTGGTGCCGTGTGTTGATCTTAGCTATGCCTGACATGGGAGTTACGTAACAGCTGAGAGCTCTCTCACAGCCTGCAGCACTAAATCCTGCAGGACCGGATAAGAGCTTCTGACAGCAAAATCTACATATCGACAAACTACACTGTGCGCATGAACATGACCTCCCACCGCCAGTGTCAACTTTGACCTCTGCAAAAAACGATAGTGCCAATTCACAAGAGCACAGAGAGCCTACGATGATGGAAAATAGGAGCGGGGAAAGCAAGAGAAGGGAAGAGAGCAAGAGAAGGAGAAGAAATCTGCTATGACAGTACAGCAAGGCTTGGCAAGCTCGTGGCATAGTACTCTTCAGATGGTAACATAGATATTCTAAGACTAGATACACCCACAGAGACAACCACAGATGCACTTCAAGAAACGTAAATAGCAAGACATGGAAGAGGAAGTTACCTTCTGTTTTTTGATCTCCAAAGGCTGTTTCCAAAGGGGGCCCAAACAAGGCTGTGGTGTCCTCAGCGACTGCTGTTGGTTGACTGCTGCAACAACAGGAATAGACAGGAGAGGGGCGACTTCAAGCATCTCATAATGATTCACATGAGACAGTTATTGTCACAGAACGGATGAGTTTGCCAGGCAATGTGTGGCTTCCCAAATTATGGACATGGACAACCTATGTGCCAAATAAAATGAAAACATTGCATGTGAAACTTGAACAGTTGGAATGGTCCTACATTTTGGGTACCAAATATTGACACTGAACATGTAACATGTCCATTGTATCTGTGAACTGAGGGAATGTTTTCTTTGAAGACAAGTGAACAAGACAAAGCGGAAACATCAGTTTACCACAAACCTGGGGGGTTGTGGTGGTGGAGCTGGTGTCGTGGCCACAGTGGGTACAGATGGTACAACACGTCTTGGTCTGGCAATCTCTTCACCTGGGGCAGCACAATAATCTCAATACGCATGTTTGTTTACTAGGATTAAAAGTAGAGGGGAAACAATATTGAGACTTACTGGAGGTGTTCCTTTTCAAACCCTAGAACAAGAAAAAAAAAAAAGACAGGTCGGTATAAAACCTCATTTGTATGAAACTGCTTCTGTTCAGTAGCTAAACTGTTGCATTGTAAGGTGATGAATTGAAATGTTCAATTGACATAATCCGATGAAATCAGCAAAAACGTGTGAAATTCATGCTACCAGCAACACATAAGTAGAGAGGGAAAGTGGCATATGAAGAGATGGTCTCTTTTCAAAAAAATAAATCACAATTACTTCCTTTTTCCATGCAACACACACGCACGCGCGGAAATGATTTGATTGCCCTCACTACAGTGTGCGGTACTTTGAACTGGCACAGTCTTTTCACCAGTGGTTGACTGATACTGCTCTGATTTGTAACTCCAGAATGTACATGAGTGGTTGTTTGAATTCCCTATGAGCAGGACACAAGAGCCTGAAAAAGACAGGGCAGGAAAGAAAGAGGCAAAAGAAGGGGAGGAGGCAGGAGCAGATGAGAAGACACGATGGGGAATGACTAAAGGAAGACATCAAAGGGTCCAGCTGTCAAAAGTGTAAATTTTCCCCCACTACAGGGGCTGAGCGTGATGCCAAGCAAGATGAAAAACAAGTACACACGCCAGAGAAAATCTGGAAAGTTGCACTAATGTATTTCCACATGTTTGACGCTTAATATTTCTGTCAAAACAAATCAGCTCACAGTTTTGACCCACCGCTTATTTTCGCTATTATTCAACCCGCACCAAAGGTAAGGGGAGAGGCAAAAAA
Organism: Aeoliscus strigatus; assembly: GCA_901007665.1. Taxonomy (NCBI): domain Eukaryota; kingdom Metazoa; phylum Chordata; class Actinopteri; order Syngnathiformes; family Centriscidae; genus Aeoliscus; species Aeoliscus strigatus. The sequence goes on from CAAKHB010007663.1 coordinate 141,873, forward strand.
AGAACTAAAAGCCATGTGAGCTATGTAGGTTGACATCCAAGGAGACAAACAAAGGACACTTACCGGGCTACGTCTCTGTGACCAGCAAAAAGGAAGAGAGAAGAGATACCTGGTCAGAGAGTGACAAATCAGTAAAGCGAACATCATGTGCATCTAAGCAGGAGGAAAGAAGTGCCTGGCTGATTAGATGCGGGGCTCAGGATGATAACATGAATGACGGGGGCGTCCTGTGCTCATCGGTCTAGGATTTCGAGAAACCACCGGCGCAGTTTTGAGTCTGAATTTTGAGCATGAAGTCGATACAAATTCTCTCATATGAGAAAGAAACTGAGGATGGCTAATTCCTGTCTGCTGATCATGTGTCACAATTCCGCACCTGCAAACATCTGCAGATGAAAACCAATATTGTGCCAGAACTCTGCTAGGACCGAGCATTTTCCACTTTAATATCTACCCTCTCTTCTGCTGATAATCTCTTCATCTGCCTGCATCCCGTCCACCTCCCATCAACTCTTCCTCCCTCTCTCTCCATCCCTCTCACTGCTCCAGTTGTGCAGTGAGCCATGAGTGATTACAGTGATGTAACGGGGGATACATAGTTTCCGCACAGAGAACAACACTGTTTGTCATAACCAATCCCTGCCTCCCTCTGGATGTAAACAGGAAGAGCAACAGACAGCGTGATCTTCTAGATCCAATAAGTGAACGTTGTCACACAACTGTGTAGCTGTTCTGAGACATTTTTGAAATATGGAAAATATAAATTACTGATGGGAATATCTGTTTTTTGGTGTTATTGTGGCAATTTAAGGAGTACACCGAGACTGGCAGCATTAATGCTACATATTACAAGTTACCGAAACATTGATCGTAATGGTAAGTTTCATGGAATAGCTGATAATTTTACACTGTCTCTAACCTTTTCCCCAGCTCAGTACTGTTAGTAGTCTTATTATCCGCTCATCTTCTAAAGTTTAAGCCCCATGAAGTAATTAAAATGACACAGACAGCGTCAGACAGGTCTCTTCTACTCAAAGCACTCAAGCTATAAGAAGACTGAGGATTTACACACGTCACATGCTCACATACATCACAAAGACACAGTATCACACCAACAAGAGAAACACATCAGCCCCTTAGCCCAACAAACAATCCTGTATTTATTAAACATGGGCTTCATATCTTACTTCTTATCTACTTTGCTTATTTTCAGCAACTCTGAGCTGATTTGTAAGTAGGTCATTGTATCCAAAACATACAAATCATCAAACAGGAATACTGGAAACAGCATGCAAAGCAAAGGCTTACCGGACTCCTCTACAAAGGTTAACATCATGAGAGGCAGCAAGACAAGGAGAGATGGCAGAGATAAAAAGCAGATAATGGAATAGTTAGAAGATTAGAGGGGGGACTGCAGCATATTAACACTGGCAATGTGAAACAAAGCAGTTTATCTACCTCATCAGCTGGAATTATTAGTGCAAATGAGTTGATTGACAGTTGATTTCCATACATCCAGTTAGTCAGTGCTTCTTCCTTCTACCTACTGCTCCTCCATCAATCACAATGTGAGAAAAAAACGGGGTCCCGCTTGAGGTTCCATGTGCACGTTAACCTCTTACAAGCATGTGTGTATATAATCATTCATGCATGAACACGACCAAGGAAATCAAGCTAATCAGTCACATGTTTGTTAAAATACCCTGTATTTACATTAGTTCCTAGATAGTTAGTTTTTAGTATCATAGTGTTGAGCTTCAGTACACTCAATCAATGCCATGGGAAAAGTTTAACTAGATTAGTTCACTGAAAAGAGGAACTGGAAAAAAAGGGCATTAGGAGGAATGTAAATATTTAGCCCCTTGTTGCTCTTTTTATCCAAACACTTCACGTTAGCTTAGCACCACAGTTACCTCATGTTGCTGGAGACAGACTAAGCTGTGACTTTATGTTCTAGGGAGAAGCTGATATTGCCACACTTCTTTTAAAGAATGAAGCATGAATCAGTATGGAGATCGTGATCTCTTGTTTTGTAAAATATTTTATATTATTTAAAATGAATGGGGGCAGTGGTTAACACGGTCGCCTCATAGCAAGAAAGTCCCAGGCTCGATTCCTGGAGTCTGGAGGTCTCGCCATGTACTCCGGCTTCCAACCACCTCCAAAAACTCGCTGAGGTTAATTGGTCACTCTAAATTGCCTGTAGGCGTGAATGTGAGTGTGAATGGTTGTCTGTCCTTCATGTGGCCTTGATGAGCTGCCGACTCGTCCAGGTTGAACCCTGACGTCCAACTGTTGACAGTTGGGATCAGCTCCAGAACAACCGCGACAGCAGGAGACAATGAATGAATGAATGAATGAACAAACACAGACTTCAACATTAAAAACTATTGATTTTGTCCGTGTATGTTGATAAACTTCTTTGGAGTCTTTAAAAGTTGGTGGAAAACTGACAATATTTGAACTGAGATGAGCAAAAAACAAATGCAACATCATTCTTTGATGTAGAACAACAATCCTTTGCCGTGTCTCCAATGGGTGGGTGAACTTACTGAGGCTGGTCTGAATTATTAAGACCTGGAGCTCATATGACTACTGGCAGTCTCATACTAAAGACTGACTCACAGTGCCACGTGCCCACTTTCCTACCTGAATTATTCAAGGTGAACACGTAAGATACCTGTCCTCATGGGAGAAATTAAAGGTGCTAGAAAGTCAAATGCAGCCAGAGTTGTACTGCTTATGTTGGTTCTACGAGGGGATGACCTTGTCAGACATATGCACAAATTCAACCACAAAGAGGAGCACCATGTGGCGGTGGAAGCCAGTATCTGCTGTGATGACATCTGCCCAACACCTGGCTGGTGTTAGTCACGTCACTTAGAGAGAATCCTGAAGTTACAAACAATCTCAAAGGAACTTGCAGTTTTATGTTCAGTCAGTTAAAGAGCCCCTGTTGGTGTTCCACTGAGTGTTACTCACTACTTAAGCGCTCTGAATTTGCTTTCACAGAAAATACTAGCAAATGGCAAATAGAAATCTAAACAATTGTGGTGGTAGTTTATTTGTACTATAAACTCACCAGAGTAGAGACAAAAGAGAAGAGGGGCGACTGCACCTGAACATGAGACCCATCTAAACACAAACACACTGCCGTCCAAGCTACTCACCAGAGGAGACGGGGACAGAGCTATGCTGCCGATGGAGGCTTTGAGCTCTTCAAACGAGGGCGCAGACACAACTTGATCAGCCGGCAGTGGCTTGATCTTGATTTTGAATTTTTTCTTGTGGTCCTCCTCTTCTTCGGACTCGTCAGAGGAGAAAAAGTGGGACTTTGGACATTGTGGAATTTAAAGGTCAAGGAAAGCATATGTTTCATTCCTTAGAGAAGAGATTATTTGTTTGAATTTTACAATAGGAACTGTGTTTCTTTTTTAATCCATTGGCACGTAAAGTTCCTCAATTGCATACTCAGAAAATCACCAAAATATTGATTTGACTGATAATTCCACAATTCAGATGAGGTTGTGTAGCTCTTCTCAAGACCCTCTCTGAAACCTCCTGCTGTGAGCAGCACTTTGTGAAATTACACAGCTGGAACTCATGATTGTTTATCAACAGCAAAATAGGAATCCCAGTGAATCTGTCATAGTCATGCTTGAGGATATCTTTCTCTTCTGACTCCTCATCAGGTCTGATGCTGTAGCCCTCGTCATCCACCTCAGGAGAGTTCTGAAACACAGTAAGGATAAGAAATGCAGCCACTGAAAGTAATGCAAGTTCATTAAGTTGTTATCTGCATTTAGCAGATAATATGAATCTAGTGACAGAATGTTATTTAATGCAGATTTGCCCAGCTTGAGAAACAGAACAAATCAACAAAATGTTCTGACCTAAACTGCAGAAAATACAATGTTCATTCACCCTCTGGATCCTATTTTAAGACACCACAGTATATGCAGACTAGTACATACATACCTTTTGATTTGATTTAACACAGCTAATTCTACAATGTAGGCTCATAGTACACAGACTGAGGCATTCCACAACATCAAAGCGGTCTAAAACCAAAGTGTTGAATCTTTACTTACATATCTGTCCCAGTCGATCTCTCCATAGAAGCCATTTGGGGCCCCGTTGGTCTTCTTCTGAGACTGAAAGAAACAACTGTTTCAATGAAAACTCCAAAGACAATGACTACAAATGGTAGACTTGAACATTGAACATTCTAGTAAGTCATAATTCCAAATACATCCTTTAGCATTTCAAAAACATTTAATAAGTTAAACTATACTTAGTAATGAATGATGACTGATTAGATTGATTCATGTTCTTTTCTTTATTTTCAATAATTGAGGTAGGTGTTTACATCTCCTCAAAAGTTCTCAGTGAAATATCCTGACAATGCACTCCTGACAAAACACCTACTCAGAGAGACATCTAACAATAAAAAACAACAACCAGTCTAATCTCTACACACTACACTACTCCAGGACAGACTACTTCAAGGACTAGAGCTGTGTTCAATACCGATTCAACCTCTTGGGGTTCCTGGCAAGTAAAAGGAACATACAGAAAAAAATAAAGTTGAGTATTTTTTAAAATTATTTCATCATATAAATTCACTGCAATACCATGCAGAGACTAAATAATAAGCACCTTAAACAACCATCATTTATAGATAAAATTATTTACTATTACTTACACCCCCATCTCTGTCTGGGGACCCCCTGTGAGAGAAATAAGAAGACAGAAAAAGACAGAATATTAATATGTATGTGATATGTAGGCTCTTTTTTAAAAAGTGCTTTACTGGTTGAAATATTTAGAGGGTGTCATTTATAAATCTTTTCATGAAACTTAATTTATTCACAAATCCCTCTACCACAGACTCTGTACCTCTTACAGAACTTTTATAGCTATTTCACAAGTCAGCTTAAGTAGTGAGTCAGCTCTCTGTGTTCAGTATTTGTTTCATGTGACTAAACATCCACTTAATACTGTAATTATTCTTATGCATTCTAACCATTGCGCTCTGCTGTACAGTATGTGCTGTGTCAGTCTCTCTTCATAAAACAACAAATACCCGTTCAGACGTTTATCTCATTGTAAATACTCAGCAGAGCAGTGGATCATAGCACGCATCATTAAAGAGGAACAACACTTACGTGGAGTCATTGTCCTTCTCTTTCTTCCGTATCCCAAAGGCCTTCCTGGTACGTTTTTTCAATCCTGAGGAGAAAGAAGAAGCGTAGAGTGAGTCACATTGTGAACACCAAAGATAAGAAAACGGCAAACTGTGTGTGTGCGTGTTAAAGGAAGGCTAGTTAACTGTCCAGCATCTATCCAACAGGAGATTAACGGGAACGCTTTTATGTATTATTGAGTGACTGGCTGCAACAGTTTGAAGTCCAACACTCTTTGGACTGGAACTGCTTTCATGGTCATTGAAGATGGACTGGTAGCCTTGCAATCCTCCAGGCATTTTTTGTTATAGGAAAATAATCCATTAGCACCATGAAAATCAATGTGCCACGTCTTTAACAGGAATAGTCTAGACAGCCTTGGGGCATGCACAGACCCCTAATGTACTGTGGGTCACAACTGTAAATCAGATCTATTCTGCTACCCACAGTATACTCATGGCACAAAAAATATGTAGACATATTTGCAGTTGTGGTCCCTCCACAGGCTCAGAAAACAGACCAAAGGTACATCCCTCAGCTAATATACTATCTATAAGCCATAAACAAATAAAAGCTTTCCAATTGTTCCCATAATCCAATAATAATGACCAGCGATGTAAAGCTATAATTGTACAACACAAGGAACGGGCATGCACGCGAGTGTGCACCATATGTCCCCACCCTTCTATTCCTGAGGCTGTGTTTGTATTTGGGATTTGCTTGTTTGTGTAGACTTTGCCTTACACAAACAAACACCTAAAGAAACACACTGGATTTTCTCCCATCAACTAAAAACCCACTTCCACCACGAACTTCAAGACACGGCTCCTTGTCCTGTTTTAGCTTTCAAATTACCACTGTCAACAACTCAAGCTGTCTGGAATACAATATTACCCTGAACTAAATCTATTTCATAGATTTGATACATTATCTCTCTACAAAATCAAGACCAATCAGTTCAGTTCAATGTACTTCTTGTTTCATTCACATAATTATCTATTTTTAATTACTCCAATGCTCCTTCCATTCGGAATGGAATGAAAACCATATCTTGTTCTACTAACCACAGAGATGTGAATCACAATCAATTTTATTCTCAGTAAAATTCAAGACAATCACAAATGGTCGGAGCACACTCTTACCCCAGATGAAAGCCCAGTAATCCCCCTCCATTTATTCTCTGACAATTCCTTAATTTTCATTCTTCTGTGTCCTTGACTACTGGTGAACTCATCACATCATCTGACCAAGCTGCTGTATCGCTTCCTGAACACAAACTCACTGAGTAGGAACCTGATGCTGCTCCTTCTTTATCCACACACACACAAACCAAGACACTCAAACAAGGTATGGCTCACCTGCCCTTTGCGTGTGTGTGTGTGTGCGCTCAAGTTTAACCCCAGTGACACCACTGATGAATTAAATATAACAGAAGCAAAGAGCACACAAAAGTGTGCTTTATTTTTTCATCTTTCAATTCAATTCTAAATTTTGCTTTTTGTTTGAATCGATACACATTAATAGATTGTTACACACGGCCTAAGCACAGCCAAGGCCAAAGCGGAAATATCGATCCAGAAAGGCTGGCTGATCACCTTCAAATACGTATTTATTGATCCAAGCAACCTCCAACATATCCTGCTGTATCGCCGATGACCAGCCTGAATCACTGTGCCCCAATACAGAGGAACATGTGGGTGACTACGAGGGAAGACGCTGACTCATGCAGCAGGAGATAATGGACAGAAAGGGAAATAACAGAGCACACTGTTTAATGACATCATGGCTTCCGCTCAGAAGGATGCTCGCACAAGTGCTAACATAATTAGCAGTACGCCATCAAGACATAGTAATGTCATTACACACACATACACACACACACAATGCTGTCAAACCTCAAAACTCTAAAACAACCAAGTAGAAACAATAGATTTACTCATGTCCATCCACATGCAACGTTTGCATCATCAACATCATTGATGTCAGATAGAGTTAGATTCAAGAACATATTTTCATGGAAAAATGTCTTCTTAAAACTAAACAGTGCTTTAACTAAAATGAAAGACTTTATTATGGTAATGATGTTTTCATATCTATATTGTCTGTATACAACACTCCATCCCAGACCCCTGAGCATTTCATTCCACCAAAATGAAGTTTAAAGTTTAATTACAGAGGGTGGAATTCTTGGGGGAGGATTGTTTCTGGTGCATTGGGCTCAGCTGGCTTGAGAGAGAAATTGGGACATAAGGTAGGGATGCTTTGGCAATGCAACCCCTCTCATTCACAGATATGTTGAACACAAACAAGACACATGAAAATGTTATTTACACATTCAGTGTACGTCTGGGCTGAGGCTGTCGAACACACTGATGTAAAGAGGGAGGAGATAAAGAGGCTCTATTGGCTAACCAAACACACAGCTTGTGCTTTAAGCCACAGCAGAGCAGAGCAGAGCAGCCCCGGCCCTCCGACTCTGAATGGCAGACCTGTGCTGCTGCGCATAATAAGTAGAGAGGATCATAATACATCAGTGGGATTTAGAGGCAGAGCTGTGGGATGTCTGCGTTAGAACCGTTCCAACATCCAGTCAATCACCGTTCCGCAAGTTACTAGTTATTGAACGCCATCATTTTGTGTCACAACTAGCGTAATTTGAGCCCATTAAAATGCGTTTTTCATTGCACTGTTCCAATGTTTAGGCCATTAGATGAGCTTGAATTGACACACTCATATTCTGCTTCTCTGTCTGCTGTAAATGAGAAGCATTTGTTGTTCATGTTGGGATAAGAAAAATATGATTCCAAGGGTGGACCAAGCAAGATAAAGTGTTTGTTCTCAGTTTTCTTTCATGATGCATTATACGACTTTGTGGAGGGGGATGTCACAACATGCAGACAGACAGGTTAACAGACATGGAGACACAATTAATGGAACAGGACAATGACCAGGAGTCACTGGCTGTACAGGCGTCTACAGAAAGAGCAGCAGACAAACAGCATACAGGAGGTTTAACAGTGAGTCATACATCCTTCCAGTCCTGAGGGGCAGCAGGGGGAAGAAACAGGTGATGAAAGATTATTTAACAAAGGCTGTGGTAGAATTACCATCTCCTGGTGGCATGACGCTGACAGCAACACTTCAACACATTCAACATGAGGTTAATCTTTGGGATATATCATGCCATCACTTCATTTTCTCCTGATAGTCATGATAGTCATGCTTGAAGTGAATGAAATTATGTTAGTGTTTCAAACCTGTCGGTGTGTCCAAAGCATGTTTTGTAAGGACACACTGACCTCCACCTTTGACCTCCTAGTTGTTAAAACATGAATGAGGTTTAGGAGGGAAGGTCAAGTCATCAGAGACAATGGCACACACATGTGTAACACAGATGCGGAACCGATCATGTTAATGTACAGGACAGAATCTCTCCAACCTCCTGATTTAAGCCTCCTTCTCAGGGGCCAACCCCCAGAGATGGCCACTGACAGCCATCACCTCACACCACTTCATGTTTCCAATCAGTTGTGTACTTTCCATGAGACAGTCTGTTTGCGTGGCAGAGAAAAGACAAAGAGATGGTGTCCGCTTGCGCTTGTTCCTACAGATGCTAAAATTAGGCCTAGGCTGTATCCAGGTGGATGCCCTGTGAGCGATGATCTGGAACATGTGCAGTATATACACATACACAACTTAGCTGGCACACATCCGAACAGAATTTGGTGCACAGATGCACCCTTTGAAAAAAAGAAAGAAAAAAAAAAAGATGTGTCATCAAGTGCCGTCTGCCAAAGCGAAGGAAAGTGGGTCAGGGCCAGAAACGATACAGCAGCATCACAGCAGTGGGTGAGGAGATGAACAAAGGATGCTGAAGAATGCCAGGATGATGTCCATCTGTGCACATGCTGTTATTCCACTACATAAACTAATTTTATTCATTTGTCATCTTATTTCATTTTCAACGAGACACCTTATTGGGCAAAAATACATGAAAAAGGTGAATGGAAATAATGATACACTGTTTTTTATTTCAATACAGATAAAACAATGTGCAAGGTGATTGCCTTGACATTTTTACACCACTATCACAATTTCTCTGTCAGTTGTTGACAAATAAAGAATATAGAGAGTATGCATCTTTTTTGCCCCAACCATAACCTAAAAAGAAGTTAACCATTAAACTGTGACTTTTACTGTCCATTATCTCTGCTCATCTCCTGTCCCTTCCCCATAATTGCTCTTTGTCTCTTCCCATCACCCCTCCTCATTCTTGCCACTATAAACAACTTCCACTCATGGTTCCCATCCCCGGGCTACGAATAGCATCCGACAAAGACTGCGTGGCAAATGACCCTGTCAGAGAGCTAAGAAAGTAGTTTATGGATTTT
>CAAKHB010007663.1:151469-192084 GCA_901007665.1 Aeoliscus strigatus
TTTGTCTCTTCCCATCACCCCTCCTCATTCTTGCCACTATAAACAACTTCCACTCATGGTTCCCATCCCCGGGCTACGAATAGCATCCGACAAAGACTGCGTGGCAAATGACCCTGTCAGAGAGCTAAGAAAGTAGTTTATGGATTTTTAGCACAAAGGCAAAAGGGGAAGACTTATTTTCTGTCTGTCTTTCTGTCTACTAATGAATTAAATATAATTATAGAACAGAGAGGGACCAAGTTTCATCTCAGCTCAATATGAGTGACTGGTTTACTCTTATCCATACAACCAGTTTGACATGCTGCTCTGCCAAGTTCACAGTTATAACTCAGATCATAATCGCTGCCATGTGCTCCCGATGCACTGAGATATTGCTTACAGGGATTTCTGTTGTGTAACTCAACCTGTATACCAAAATGTGTCATAAAATGATCTCTCTCTCTCTCTTTACTCTGCCTATTCTCTGCTCTCAGCAGCAACTTGAAAACAACATTTTTTTTAGACAAGTTTCTTCATGTGTCTTCAGAAAAAAAAGCAAAAAAAAAAAAAAAATGGTGTCAAGAATTGTGAAATGTATGGTAGGCCTCTAACTTGCCCCTGGAAATGCTACTAGAGACAAGTACTATCAAAACAGATCAGCACAGCTGCCACTGACAGACAAAAAACAAAACCACAACAGAATTACTGAATTCTTCTTTCTCTTGCATCAATCAAACAGTAACCAGAAAGTTATGTATGTATTAACATACATGGATGAAATCCTTATTTTTGCATTTAGTATTTCATGAAGACAGCTACCAGGTACACTGAGATGCAGTTATAATACTTTGGAGCAAATCTTTCATACATGGTTGCATGACAGTGACCTGAAAAGCACTATTGTGAAGCAGATTGGACAGATTTTTTTTTCTAAATCATTTCAGTCCTTCTATTATACAGTCCAGCCACACTTGACGTCAGTGAAAGGTTCTCAAGGCTAAACCTGTTCTGATGCTTTAGTTCCTGACTGAACAACAACAATCTAAGACGCCTACGTACATAGATGAGTGGATCTGTCAGCCAATGAGCATCATTTGTACCTTTTCCTCAAATGCACGGATACGTCTAGTTACTATACAGCTGAGGCAGTTCGTAACAGCTCGAGGTTTCAATTCTATTCAAATGTTTGTCAGGACTGTCTGCAGCCTTGTGTTTAAAAGGACAATTTAGAATTCCATTTCTGGTTCTGCATCCTGTGTCTTGCTGTGTTAACCACTGCAGACTCACTCACTAGCAGAAACAGCAGCGTTTGTGTGTTCTGACTGAGGGTGGAAAAGCGCAGACAAACGTCTGGTCACATGATGTTTGACCGATGTCAATAAACACAGGTCATTCAATGTTTGTCAGGATTACTATGCAGTCAAAATAGACAGTTAAGAAAAAAGTATGTATAGTTTAACAGTCACACAGACAGACCAAGAGCCATAATTTAGAGGTTCACGCTTGATTTCAGTCTCTTCCATGTAGTTATCATAATGACACATTCATCACTACAATATATCATGGACTAAGACTGTAAAAAAAAAAAACCAAACAGATGTGCAAAATGCATAGAACGGGAATGACGCCATAGTGATTTTTTTTAGATGCAATGATTCAAAGTAGAGCTGCCATGTGACATTAAAGAGTGTGGGTGCACAATGAAATGTGATTCACAGATGAGAGGAGGGATAATACTTTTTAAAACCAGAAGATCTGTGTATGATCTCTTCGTTGTACTAAGGTGAAGGAGACGGAGGAGGAAAGAGGCAGGGGCTGTGGTGAGAAAACAGTTGACGCGTAGAAAAACACACCTACATAGAGAGCAAACACAAACCCACAACTAACACCGCAATGATGAGTCATTGATGAATCAATTGCAGATTTCTGTTTATCCATAAAGAGACTGGCTAATCATTACTTAACAAACAACTAGTTAATAACTGACTGCTCACTTTCTGCAGTATATATTTGTGCATTATACAGAAGCTCAACAGAATTCTTGGTAGAAATATACAAATAATGAAGTATTTTAAGCGTGGAAGAAAGATGACATGTATTTTTGCTCTGGAGCCCTGGTACTTTCAGAGATCAAATTAAAAGCTTAGCAGCTACTCAGTTTTATCTGTATAGTCATGATTGTTGTGTCTTAGATTGATTCCAAACAAAAAAAATGGGGATGAGAACATCCAGTTAAAAATGAAAGACAGCTCCTACATCTTTTCCTCGCTGTCACGTTACTTGCGGACTTTCCAGTAGCCAAAGGTCCATCTATCATACCAGCTGTTCTGTTTACCAGAAAGAAAAACAAAAGTCTGTTTGATGTGTATAAATCTGACTAAAATGCATGAGTGGTGATGTTCCCAACACATGAATAGGGTATGTGAGCAGATGATGGAAAGAGGGACTACAGAAGACAGCAATAATCATGGTTAAACTATCACAACAACCTGTATTATGATTTTCATACAGTGTACGTGTTACCACATACCATTTCACTATAGCCATTTAATCAGATTGATATTCTGTCTGCTGCAAATGACCCCCTGTCAAAATATCACAAAAGTAGTGTGGATGTCTATTGAGACAGTGAGTAAAGATCTTGAATGTATGTAGAGTTTCCTCTTTGCCCCTTACACAACAGTCCTTCACTTAACATTGTGACTCAATGTGGACAAAGCAGCTGCCCTTCAGTGGGGCAAATGTTATCATGGCCCGTCATGGCCACAGTAGCAAGAACTGAACAGACAGGCAGCCTCCTCCTGCTGTGATCAACTTTGACTGGGAAATGTGTCTGTATATGACTTAGCAAACTAAAGCCAGGAAAGCCGTGGTGACGGTGCCCTCCCAAATGGGATAAATGGTCGGTGGAGATAATCTTTGTTCATGGTATACTACACATGTGTACTGACACATCTGTGGTTGTGTCCCAGAACATTCTGAAGCGATCCAGAGGAGACAGTCAGAGAAAATACATAAGCTCACAAAGTTCTAGATTCTCTAGCTGGTCTAGATAAGGTGTAAGATTGTTTGTAAAAAGCTGGCCTAAATTCCTGTAGATTACGTCGCTCCCCTCCCAACAATTTAATCCCCAGTTCATTCTAGTTAAGGCAGACCGCTGAATCAACCCCTCCCCTTTTCACAACCAGATTATAGGTTTGGTCAGCTTTTGGTTGGTGGAGGAATGCTCCCACATTTACAATTCCCCAAGGTGTGGAGACAGAAATGATGCTTGTCTCTGAGGAAAGGAAGCAGTGGGGTGGGGTGCTTCTAGAGGCAATAAGGGGACAAGGAGAGTCAATGTGGAGAAACCAGAATGAACACAACAGTAACTCCAGTGTCACTGGAATGCCCAACAATCTGGTCGCATGAAAATTCATGCACAAATTCACTTGTAGAGATGTCTGTACCTTCACGCTATCTGTAGGAAACTGGAAATGGAATTTATGATGAAGGTATTCACAGAACCCTCTGCTATGAATGTGGGTCTTTCTGCTGGTTCACTCTGGTTATGTAAAATGTGCAACATTAGCAAATCACTGCATTTTAGTGCAGTGTTATCAGCTTTGATGGGTAATAAGGCTCGCATGCATTGCACTTATTGGTCAGTTTTGTGGCCACTTATAACTAAAAGCAGAACTGAAATTCTCTGTGTTTGTACTTTTAGATGTAGTACTAATGAAGAATGTGTTTGGGTTTCAATCCCTAATACCAGATGTTAAAATAGTGTACGTCAAATGCACTGGAGAAGGCCCTGGAGACGAATCTTCTTGACAGCCATGTAAGTGGGTTTTAAGAAAACATTCCCTCTTAAGAAGAGTTGGTGAATGAGGCCCATTGTTTTTATTGACTGCCTGTTATGTAACATGCTGGGACTTCTCACGACAACAGAAGGGCCATTGAAGGAGAATCCACGTTCCATACTGATGCTTACAACATTTAATATATGATCCGCAATGACAAATTCAACAGATTTGTTTCTTTCTTTTCAAACTCTGTATACAGGAAGAGTGAAGGATATCACTATAGAAGCACTGTGCAGTGAAGTGTGACTACTGGGCCTTGACAGCACAATGCTCTGCATGTGTGCGTTTGTTTTAAGGCCTAGTTGAAGTGACTAATTTAAGGGGGGGGGGCTTGAGACAGGAAGGCATTCCAATTGCAGCGTCGCCCTCACTAACTACAGATAGCATTTGCCATCATGGTAAAAAAGGGAGGAACTTCCTGTTCATCCACACTCCCTTTGTAATTTGGACAAATTGCACTCTGGCCACATGGGGTTGAGGACTAAACATGACTTTTACCCTGTCACTGTACAACAGGAATGAGTTGCTGAATCACTGAGAAATGGAAGACATGAAATTTACTACCCTCATGTTTCCATAATGGCAGCTTCTTCTTGACTATCCTCATAGGAACAACATTTTACATGCTATGTTACATGCTATACTACATCCAAGCTATTCGGTCTTATCACTGCTTATCAATACTAATTCAGATTCTGTGATGACATTGAAATTCATTATAATTTCAATTCAGTTATCATGGAATCGGTGCCACACTACACAAACCTAACCCCAACTCCATCTGGCTCTGACATCATCATGGCCCAATACCTAGGGTGGCATGTGATAACAGTCCACCTTGGTTTACAGGTTCTGTGTTTTGTTACCTTCACTTGACATGACCAACACATGAATCATCACTCATCAGTGGAATTGGACAGATAAATGGAGAATGTAGGAAGAGGGAAATTACATTAGCTAGTTACGGGAATAGGCTGGGGGAATATAACAAGTAAACACGCGCTTACTTGTTATGCAAGTAAAAACTGTTTACGCAAGTAAAAACTCCTTTGCTTTACGTCAAACACACATGAACTGAGGTATTGGAAGAATATGTATAGTCCACATGAGAATAAAATAGTTCAATAAATGCCCTGTGAATAGGTCTCCCGCTACATCACAGACAGAGAGAATCAAAAATCCTACTGACCATTTATTACACACATAAAGAGAGGTGGACTGCTCCTCAGCACTGTCTTACAATGGGAAGATGTTGCAGTTCACTCTTTGCTAACACTCATGTCTCCCTTTCTCACCATTTCCTCTCCTCTCGGTCGCTCTCTCCCTGCTGATATGGTGAAAATCAATGGCTCCTCTATGCTGTAATCTGTTAATGAAATCCTATCTGCTATGAGTCACCCATCTGATAGCTGCTGGGACGATGACAGTCTCTCCAGCCCACCTTTATGGGCCCATTCATTTGTACAAACAAATGTTCTCTGTAGAGGTGACAAATTAAGCTTGCAAAACAGTCTCCCTATAACATGCAGGGTAGACACAAACATACAGTCAAAACATGCACAAACTGTCATGGATAATGGTCAAAGTATTCTACAGAATGTAATTTAGTGTAAAGCAAAACATACTTGAACATCTACAAGAGCGTCTACACCATTCATTCAAAAAATGATTCACAAAAAAAACATAGCACATAGCACACTGTGAACTGTGACAAAGAAACATCTGGATGCCCCTATGTAAGCCCGGCTAAAAGCAAATGGACACAAACAGTCATTACACGTATTGAAACATAGCTGCAGTGGCTCGAAGACATGCCAAGCACAGCTGGTCACACACTTCCACACATGCTGCATTTGTCTTTTAAACACTTCCTCCAACCCGTGTCTGACCTGCAATCCCTGCATCTCTCTCAGCGTTTCAATCTCTCCTGCATCAGTACATTTCTCAACCCAACCAGTGTCCGTCTAAATGCTTCTAATCTCATCCTGTAGCTGTGGCTCTGCGTCACTGTGCTAGTGCATCCTCTGCTGATTGAAAGTGACATCTGTTTGCACTGGCCTGGCTCTTAGCCATACAGAACAAACACAGAGTGCTCGCCCCGCACTCATCTGCAGAAAACGATCACTATCACATGTACATGGATAAATATTACAACACTTTTTTCTCTGAGACAGACGTGAGAGGCATGAAATGGACATGTGCTTGGCTACGCTTGACTAGTCACTACGCTGTGACCCAAACTGGGCCGTGATGTGTTTACGTTTCTAAATCTTGACAAAGCATTATCAACGCAACATGATTTATTGTTTCACACATTAACAGAACAGCTTAACAGTAATGGACCACAGTAAGTGCCCTTAATTGGTTGTGGCCTGGATGTTGTTTGTTGATAGATCTACCTTCTGTTTCTTACTGTGCTTGAAACAAAGGTGAGAAACAGCACTGAACACGTATAACAAGTCCCTCACTGCTTTTGTCGGTTGAACTAACCTTTACATTCATAGATAAGAATGTAAATATTTCAAAGATCTATTAATATAGATTTTTTGAATATAGATTTTTTTTTTAGATCTAACTATATTTTTACAGCTTTAAATATCTGTTATATGTATTGAAGATCACTGAAAGATGACACATTCTGAATACCAAAATACCTCAAAATGTCAGTCATCTGAAAACACATTTTAACAAAGAATTCTTGGACTGCACCTGGTTTTTTGAAGGAAACTGTGGGAGTGCAATGGATAAAATCAAACCTTGTGTTCTCCCAGATGTCACTGGATTACACAAAAATGTCTGTTTATCTGGCTGTGAATCTTCCATCATTACATAAGTGTGTGCAGAAAACTGGGTGTGTCCACACAGAGAACACAATGGCATTTGGTTGCACTAGTTCAGATGCTGTCGAATGAATGGATGGATGAATATGATGTTATAAAGAGATTGTTTTCTCCCTTTGCATCGTCTTTGGCCACTGCATGTTTATCCTGTGGGAAAGTTCAGCTGGATCTCTATCGAATTCTACCACCACTGTAGACCTCCTCCATTCCGACACGCCCAACAATCAGCAGACAGACTGGCTGTTACCACAGAAACCATAAGGCAGGTCAGTAACCTTAAGTAAGAGGTGGCTATGTGGGCAGGCTATAACTTGTAAGAAAACGAGTTATCTTCTCTTTAAGTGCAGTATTAATCATGTGGAGGACAACTCACAATGGACCAACAATTCAGTCAATGTATTTGTAGAATAAAAATAATTGAAATGTAATGTGTGTGTTAAACATGTAGATTATACAATGCAAATGCTGTCAATAGTAGCATAAGCGTGTCTGTGGACAGGGTTTGTCATCATATATTGCAGGTGTGTAACATGGGTTTTATCACAGAAGTATTAGGTACGTATTAAGTTCTGTTTTTGCAGTCAGTAGACTTTCAAAGAATGAAGTGGCGCCCACCATATGGACCAGTGTCCTCCCTGACCTCTGCTACAGCATTCTTGTTCAGGGTTTTTCCCAAGTTTCAGTCAGCAAGTTGTAAGAACTCAGCACCCCTGTGACTGTGATTCCTGCTGATAATAACCAGGATTAACAGGACTAAAAATCTAATCCAAGTCCACATGTAGTACAGTTGTCAACTGTTGTCAAAACTGTTCACTGTGATGATCTACTAGGATGATTAAAGCTTACCTTTTGGTCTAAAATGTTCAAACTGTTGCAATGTGCTGTTAAGACAGTTTTACAACCGGCTCTTTTCAGCTCTACTCACATTCCAACAGGATTGTAAATCACAAACTATACTAGCACAGGTACCTTATGGAGTCTAAGTTCGGCCCCAGTGTGAAGTCGACCATGTGCGAGCGTGCTTGCAGAAAAACACATCAGACAGCTGTTACTTCAAATTACATCATCTTGGCACTGAGAGGTGTATATCATCCATGTCTTTATCAATTGTGTCAAGAGGTAAGGAGGGTACGTCCACAAGTAGAACAAAGTATGTGCCTCTGTGCATTGAACCTGAACTTGATAAATCATCAGACGGCTTCTGAACCATGCGTTATCGTGGGACAATGACACTGGCCAAGACACCGGCTTTAAAAAGCAGAGCTAACAGGGATTAGCTTCCAATTTTAACACCTGACTGTAATCCTGCCCTACCAAAGTCCATGCTAAGCTCATGCTAGCCATGCAAATGGAAGCTGTTTGCAGACAGTTATTTTTCCTCCAATGTAACTATTACCTATTAACTATTAACAGTCACTGATGCCTATACAGAATTGTTAGAAATCAGCAGTATGCAGAACTGAATGAAATAGGAAATGAAACATAAAATAATCAAAAGGACAGAAAAAATACATTTTACATTAACTATTTTTTTGCCTTTGTGATCTGTTGTGTAACTGAACTATGAAGTCAGCAATAGCTTAACATCACTGTATCCTAAAATGCTGCAAATAACCAAGATCCAAAGAATTGTACTATGATCATCATGTAAATCATAACCTACTCAGCATTTTGTATGTACACATGCAATGTGATTCTGTGATTACGAGCATTGATTGCGATGTTCTCATCAGTGTTCTTTGGCCTCAATTTAGAATTCCAATGAATTTCTCACAGACTAATAAAGTATCTATCGATCTATCCACTCCAACTTGAGTCCTTTAATTAGGTGTCTGCCATCAAATTCTATACTTACATTTAAATGTTGATTAAATATGTAGCTCTCACATCAATCAAAACAGCTGTAGCCTTCAGCACATTTTACAGACTAACTATTTGGTCCAAAGCACTTAGATCTGTGAGCTTTTTATCTGATACTGAACAAAACATTCAGTGGAAAATGACTCTCTGGAAACTAATTTCAAGCAATCTGATACAGACAAATAACATTTCTTTACCTTTATCAAGGGCAAGGAGCATGGCTCTTAGGTTACAAACAATTTAAGGCAATGCTAGTCCATTGACATATACACAGATCAGATCTGATATTGGTCTTTAGGATTGGTTCAGTACAAATTCATAGTTTTCTTCAAATGACAGCTTTCATATCATTGTACTCAAGTTTCATTTCATACCATACATATTATGTACAAATAGAAGTAGCAGACATCACTTAGAAACCTTTGTGGTATCTTCACACAAAGATGCAACATAATTACACCTGACAGCTGACAATGAAACATGTTTTCTTCTTAACTACAGAAACAGTGACTCTTCCTTCAGAGCAAACCAACTGAAGTGGGGTTATCTCTGCCCCAGAATGAGAAGGCTTTAGGAGACAAAATAATCATCCGTAGAACATGTAATCAAATGCCCCAACATTGTCTGCAACAATGTCAATCTACACACCTCTGTCGTGTGTGTGCTCATTGTCTGTGCATTCTGCATTGCCACATGCTCACTACGGATGTTGCCTGAGTAACAAGGTTTGAAACCTTACATAATTCAAGGTTGAGTCAACAAACAGTCCCATTTTCGAAGCATTTCAGGTTATTCTGACCATTTATACCAGGGGATTCTTCAACGGCAAATAAAACATCTTACATAAAACAAACGGATGAACGGGTGGAGGATTTTTGTACCAGCTGCAGAGATGTAGGGATTCATCCCTCCATTGCTGTCCCTCCCCCTGATGATGTCATCAGTTAAAGAAACACCTTACTAAAACAATCATCAGTCTCTCTGTTTCCTCCCTCCTGGGGACCTGAAACTGATGGTTTAGTCTGTCCATGGGGCAGTGTAATGATGCACCCACCCATACAGGCAGGCAATCCACACGCAAATGCTGGATACACAGCAGAGTCATACAGCACGACGCGTGTACATGTGTGTCCGTTGTGTCTCAAAGTACACCATACAAAGACAATTTGTACAAGAGAGCCAGCTGGACACATAAGCCCTCCTCCACAATCACTCCAAATAATCCGTTACGATAAGAAGTGGGAAAAGGGGGGGAGGCTGTTACAGATATATTCACTCACAAAATGGTACATAGGGTTCAATTAGCCTCCCGTTTGTGCCTCTGTGGTAGACATTCAGGGTCTGTGCCGTTTTTCCAGAGAATAATATGCTCGACACCAGAATGTATGCACTCAAAATAGCCAGGCAGCTTATGACATTTTAACCTCCCAGACACACATTTGCCAACACATGAGGTGCTGTAGGACAAGGTCATAAAGGGGGATTACCCTGAATTATGAAAGGAAAGAGGACTGCATATATACAAAAAAAAAAAATCTTCTTACCTTCCATCATGGTTGCAGATTTGCATTCCTCTATCTCCAAGGAGCCTGAAATGAAAGTAGGATATGTGGGCAGGAAGAGAAGAAGCCCCGGTTACCAAAAAGCTGCTGTAGAATTGATGGGCAGAAGAGCATCCGTTTGTGGTTGGCTAACGCCCTGGCTAACTGTGAGCCTCCGATGCCCCCAGACGCCGCCTGTCAACTACCCAACGAGTGAGGTACAAAGAGAGAGAGAGAGATGGAGATAATGAAGAGAGGGAGGAGGGGTTGGGTCCCAGATAGACAAGTGTCCGATCAGAGTGGAGCTTAAGCCATGGATGCTGCTACTGCAGCTCTAACCTACACATTGAGCAGAGGATGCTTGGCAGAGGGGGAAACACGAACTGGAGGAAAAAAATAAAAGAGCCTGGGCAGAGAGAGGGAGAGAGGCAGAGAGGGAGCGAAGCAGAGAAGGTGGGGAGGGAGTGTGTGTGTGTGTGTGTTTGTGTGCATGTGTGTTTTGGGAGGGGGTGGCTGTGTTGAGGAGGGGCGGAGGCAGTTTGCTGAGGTCATAGCTGGGCTCAGCCAATCCCTGTCCCTCTTTGTGGAGTCACACGGCTTACAGCTTGACTCTACTGACACTGCAAGAGAAGGCTTCCACCGCTCTTGCTTAACAAATAACTGTTTGCGAACAGTCAATGCGCAAACATTGCTTACATATACAAACACAGAAACATGCTAACAAACAAACAGGGCCCAAACATCCACACTCCTCCCCTCCCAACCCTACCTTATGTTAGTGCAGCGTGCCGGCCCAGTGGTACAATGTGTGGTCACGGAGAGAAGAACATGCAAGTGTAGACCAAATGACAGCCCATGTTGTGGCCCACAGACACAGACTCTCTGCTTACCAATCCACTCCACAAAAAATCTGCCCTGCACTGTCCTACAGTGACAATTCCTGTAGTGGCTCCTTGTGTGCGCCTGCCTCCATGTCCCGCCCTCCTTGAAATATTATTGTGGTCTCACTCCCCTCCCACCTTTCCCTCGCTCTGCCAATCTGTTTCACTCTGCCGTCTATTTCTGCCTCTGTGCTTTCCCACTGCACCGGACCAGGATCAATTTGTGTGACGTCATGGCAACGCAAGCTACAACTGCAACCAGCAAGCGGAAGGCTGATGAAAGCCTCCGGAGAGCAGAGTGCGCATGCTTGTGTGTGCTGATTAATTTTCTATGAGAGGGTGGAGAAGGGGGGTGGGTGGGTATTTGGACCAAAGCGCAGAGGAGACTGACAATTAGGCAAACCTAGAAAACAACAACAAAGGCCTCAGTAGAAAACAGCCAAAGACCCAGGACTCTATCCAACAAATACAAGTCTATGAGAATCATCAACATTTATTTTCATATACATGGGAGTATGTAGTTTTTATAGATAGAGCAGTTCATTTGTTTTTAGAGTAAAAATACGAAAGACGGTAACAAAATTGGTGAGGAAGGCTGTGTCTGAGGCGATGGAAAAAGGAATCGTGTGACATTAAAGGGGATTTAAAGAAAAGAATTACAGATTAGACCACATGTATTGTCAGCCTAGCATGTGAGACTGCTTGCCAATACTGGGAAAATATGCAGAGGACGGATATTTCCAGTAAATACAACAGTATAAAAACACATTTTTAAGATAACATATTTTAAAAGGTAGGTGTGTGTGTGTCAACTTACATCACAGTGTGTACATGGCCTGAGATTTGTCCAGAGTACAGCTGTGTAAAAGGTGCTGTCCCACCGTCACCTGCCTCCTCATTTTCGCCTCCCACTGTTTGTCCCTGTCCAGTTGTCTTTCCTCACCCCAGCAGATGCGCCCAAGGAGCAGGCCCCACCGCATCACCCTGCCCCCAGCTTTACCTCCCTTCCCCCCTTATTTTGCCCCCTCCAACTCCACCCCCAAAGCTTTATTTACCCACTTCCCCAACATATCCCCCTTTTTAATGTTGTTACCTCCCCTTCTTTTGTAGCTACCTCATCATTTATGCTGTATGTACAAGCATTTCCCCTCACTCTTCTCTTGCCACTGCCCGTGACAAAAAGAATCTTCTTTACTGCCATCTAGTGTTTGGATGGTTACTATCTTACTGGCATTGTTGGACTTAACTGTTCTGCAACATTTCCATATTATCAGGGCAAATAATAAAGTATATAAACCTACACTATTTATGATACTGACTAGTTCTACGAGAACAGCTTGATGAGAGGCCACGAAGGGTGGGGGATTTGCTAAATAAAGCCTAATGCCTTATAAGCTGTTTTAGAGCACCATGAATGAAAACGCAATTTAACCCATTAATATGGAATGGAACACACACACACACACATACACACACCTTGTTTCAGTTTGATACCCCTGACATAGACTTGCTCAAATGCGACCGGGCAGATGGATCTTTGTGCTTGTGACTGGCTGCTTGGCCAAAACTTGGAAAACTTGAGCAAGTCTGAGTTGCTTTCCAATTCTTTAAAAAAAAAAATATAAAAGGTCCTTATATCCACCTCGTTAGTGAAACTAGCGCTACTGGAAACCAAGTAATATCAAAAGCTGGACACATTAACAATGGCATTGCTGCTGGCATTATGTTGTTGACCGAGTCACTACTACAGAAGCAAACGTCGCTTCTCACGAGTATCAAAGGAAGGTTTTACTTCCCTTGATACTCCTGCATGCTGCGGGTGTGTAGGAAACCAGGAAAACATGGAGTGGATTCTATTGATGGGTACACTCTAACTCATAAAGTGGACTGGATTTTATCCTGAAGTAATGTAAAGTGCGCTGGACAAATTAGGCCCAAATTAGTATATTACTATATACTAATAATTTAGTGGCAAATGTGCTGGAAGCAAACAACTGTTTTAAAAAGGTGTGTCAATGTTTGGTGGTGACGCCCACTCCTGCCTAGCAGATCACACCCTTGACTTCACCTGTCCACCTGCAGGCTGACACAAAACCAAAACCACCAACATCACACATGGGGGAATTTACTGAAATACATTTAACACAATAAATTAAACACAATAACTAACAAATATATGAAACATGGCATAAGATGAGAAGAGATATGAAATGTTTGGAAAAGATAATTCATTATCTATTGTCTTATTCTTTCAGACCTGAATCTCTGAAGCCTTAACAGTCTGGCTCAAGGACACACAAACGAGGGCACAATCACCTTTACACAAACGCACATATCAGTGCTTCTAATTCTAAACGTGATGAATGATCATAAGCACCCACAGAACAAGTTCATCTGCACAAACTGACATGACAGCGATCAGACAATGGAAAGGAAACCCAGTGACACAATTGACCTACATTTTGTAACACAGAGACAATCTGAAATCTTCATACTGCGGAGGAACGACAAAGTTCTATAGTAAAGGACGTCTTTTATTGACTGTACCTGCAATGATGCGGAACCAGCCAGTGCACAGCTCCTCAGCCATTTACAGTTTTCTCCAAAGACATCTCACCCCAGCAAGACAGATGGATGAGAAGGACAAAGAACAAATGGAGGACGGAAATTATCTGCCGGAAAAGAAAAAGAGGTGACGCTGAGAAATGTGCAAGGGCACTGCCGATGCTAAGCTAGCAGCCTATGAACTGACATTTGTACGTGCACTTGTGAATGCATACGCATCACTACTCATGAACACCTGCGGAGAATAGTAATGTGGAGCAGAGAGGGACGAGTCCAAATTCAGACTTCAGGAAGGTCAAGATAATTCCCTGCAGTTACAGAGACACAAACATGTACACTTTGAATGGTTTCAAGTAACATTACAAGTACAACATAATGACTTGAATGAATTAAAGAAATGCATTTTGTTATTCAGCATTTCAATGTTTGTTGTCTCAGATTGTGTAAATGACCTAAAATGAGAATCATTCAACATGCCTGGTTGAATAGTACTTTAAACTGCATTTTTGTGAATGACAGACTACATGGGCTAGATGCTCTTGTCACTCTACCAACTCATGCATATGAGCCGATCTTTACTAGATTTGGCTATGGTGAAAACACTGCGGTGTCAACATGAGTTGTCAAGATGTGTTTGCACTACTAAGAAGACAACCCTGAACTGCACATCCCAGAAAAAAATCTTTTATGGTGTGTAAGGATGGCACGGCAATTTATCTGTACAAAGTGCTTTATCCAATACAGTGTTCCAACTGTGTAAAGTAAGACTTGACAAATGCACATGAAGAAAATGAAGGTACTAAATATAAACCGTTAAATGACACATGCTGTTGGTGCCATCTGCTGGTCACTTAAACACAGTACACAGCACTATCAATTTCCCTTTTTCTACACAAAGTAAAGACAGCAGAAAAGGACAGTGATATATGTATAAACTGACAAAAAAAAAAAAAAACATTCAATGCCGAATATGTTATTGACATTGCTGCAATTGGACAGGAGTTGGGGCAAGGATTATCTGACACACCTTCAGAGTACCAGTTTTGGGTGAATTGGTAAAGTGGTCTTTCAGAAGCATCTAAAGGCACAGAAAAGGAAACATCCTTTTTCTGTCCTCAGTTCATTTACTTCTCCCTCCCATCCTTCACCTTAAATTTACATCCAACATCCCTCAGTCACCCACCACCTCCCTCTGACCTAATTACGTTCCAACTTTACCACCTGCAGGGGGCACTCTTGTCTAGATCTGTCACTTCCTTCAGCATCTGATCCAATGCGGTGTTCACCATCAGTACACCTAACAAAGTATGCCTCGGGGTCGGGGTTGCCCTGGGGGAGGTGCCGCCTCTGTGGTTTCGGGTCTGCCGCGGCCTGCAGACGGTGGCTTGCTCTCCGTGCCTCTTCTCTACCCAGCTAGTAGTGGGGGCTGTGCCACTACCGTACCACTGTTGTGACCCTCCTATTCCAATTCCCATCAACAACCAGGTGACAATCTCACACACAGACTTAGGATACACAAATGCACATCAGTTTTGTTAAATCGCCTGTAAATCTGTAAAATTACTTTCAAAAATTATTTTAATCAACAACCCTGGTTGTTGTGGTTTTCTGTCTGTGCCCCCCTCCCCTTTATTGTTGACGCTTTGACCTGCCATATTTGTTGTCGTCTGACTCTCTCCCCTTTGTCTCCCATTCTTTGGGGGGAACTATTGATACGTCAATTAAGGTATCGTTGATGCTTTCATTTGTTGTATGTGCCTTGTGTTGTTGACATTAAAGAGCATCCAGCAAACCAAGCTGAACTTCCTGCTCGCGTCCCTTTCAACTAATCGCTTATACCCAACCTGTGTAATGGCTGATTCTTAATGCATTTGTAATTGATTCATTCATTGCGAACAATTACATTTTTCGGCAATTAAACTTTTTAACACCGAGATCTCTAAGTGTATGAATTTCAATTGTAATATATATTGTAAGTAAAGATTAGACAAAATAAAAATATTCACTCAGGCAGAGCAAGTAACCGGATTTTTGAACGCAAAGTATCCGGAATGAAAATAATAAACAAATAAGCTGTTGTCATGCAGGCTATTCATCATGGGCCAGTAGGTGCATGTCTAATCAAAAAGATGGAGTCATAGCATTACTTTAAATTGAAGGACAAAGTTTTGCATTGATGTCTTTTCTGTTGGTGTGTGAACCAATACACCTTTGTCACTTCCGATGTTCCTATGTGGGGTTTTCAAGCTTTCCTTGAGCTCTGTCAACACGGTTCGGGATTGTTGGGTTAACACACACGTCTTCACATCATATCTACACTGGAACTTCCGTAGGCTCATGTTGTAGTCGGCACGTTTTCATATCCGAAGGCCTGCTGCCGTTTCCTTTACACCACGGTAGCAAAACATTGCTGCAAACGACTAACCCGCTCCATCACAACCCCCTACCTCTAAAACACCCTGATGGAGGAGGATGATTAGGCTGCAGTGAGTGGAGTCAAACCAAAACAACATTCCACTCAGCGACAGGGAAAGGCATGCAGGCGTGGCAATGGCAGGGTGCCATGTTGAGTGCCTACGTGCCATCCAGCCACTCATGATGCGGTGTCTGTTAGTGCTGCCACCCAGACACACTGTTCTTGGTCATTACACCACTTGCTGCCATGCCCAGAAGGGCAGACACACACACACACACAGCAAGATCTTATATGTAATTAGCAACCACTTCCTGAAACCTTGACGACGCCGTGTGTCAGCTCAGAGGTGGATTTTGTTTGTTTAGTCTGAAGCTGCTGGGCGTACTACTTTGACATCACCACATGAGAATAGGAAACAATGCATTGGTATTAAGTGTGTGGCACTTACAGTATCAGGAGATATACCAATGACAAATTGCAGCTCTCTGTGTGAATCTACTGAAGTTTTATTGCACAGATTCCCCACTCAGGTTACGTACTGAAGAAGCCTCTTGAATGAGCGACGGAACATCCTGAAACGAACAAGAAAGTCCAGTTGCCAACAGTTTATACCAGCAAGCTGCAATGGTCTGGATACTGTCACAAACACCAGGGGAAATGGTACAACCATGTTTCTATTCAAACGCACAACTGATGTGATGAGAACTAGTTTAACTATCATCAGAAAATATTCTACAGTTACTAGCATCATATTGCCTTAACTTCACTTACAATAATTGTCCGAAATAACTACAAGTCTCACCGCCACACTACCCCATGGCACCAATTCACCAGCAGCTAGGATGATTGTCTGACCCAGTACCGGAGCTAGAGTTTGTCCTTCAATACAAGAGCCCATCTGCAAGCTCCACTCCTCCCGTGGAGTCTCAGCGCAGGGGGTGGAAAATATGAGCTCATCCCTCGATACTGTGCTTATCTGGTCTGTGGTCTCCCTAATGATCTCCTGGATGTCAACACCAGTGCAGTATGTCCCACTTACTCACACCAATTACCATTTCCACACAAGGCTTGAGCCTAAATAAACAGTCTAAACCTGCTTTACAATCAGCTTATATCTATAAACAGTGAAGCAGTTTAAATTGGGCCACTCCCAAGGGGACTGTTTTTTTCCGTGGGCAGTCAGGCTGCGATGACAGAATGGAGCCAGATGAGCTCACTACTGGGATTTTAGCATGAGTATTTAAAGACAACAAGGCGCAGGTATAAATTTTGTCCTTCCTTGGAGATGCTACATATCTATTCTTTAGGTGTTCACATGGAAAATGGAACGATTCTTGGAAAGAAAGCTATTCTTACATTGTTTCATACATGTTTTGTATAGTATGTTCTTGTTTTGCTGCCAAGTAGCGCTGCTAAGCTGACTTTCATGACTGTATGATGTCAGTTGACAATGTTGACATTGACAATAAAGTTGGACTCACCTTGCTTGTGTGAAGCAACTCAGACAGTGGAAACATATAGCTAACAGCTGAAACGGATTTATGGGAAAATTGCTCCCCCTAGCTGGACACCCACAAGGAAGTGGCCAATAAAGGTTGTGTGTGTGTGTGTTATGACGTTGTAGTAGAAGCCTCGACAGGCCCTCCAATGACGCATTTAATTCTGCACCCATAATTCATGAGGCATCTTAAAATAGGACAGTAGAGTTTTAAGGCCCACTGTATCTGACACCAAGTGGTTCACAGTTAACCTCCCTCAGATGTACAGCGCTTGACTGTGAGGCAGCCTGTTGTATAAAAACTCATGGTAAAATTTAAAGAAAAGTGGTACCAAAAAAAACATTGTTCCATTAAAGGCAATCAATTGCACTCTAATATACTGTAGATCAGGATACGTGCTTTCCGGGGGCAGCACAGATTTGACTCCTTCCAACAGTGCTTTCTGACACAAATGCGTAACTTCAAATATACAAACTCCCTTTATTGCTTGTTCTTACTCACCGGTGACTTGCTTCACTTTCACCTCATGGGTGTCAAATAATAGAGTTGAATTTCTCCCTCTTCTACCTCATAGAAAGCCTTCATTCACCCACACACACACAGCTCACCCAAATCCCTCACATACTCTTCCGGAAAACAAAAATAGGTTAAACATGAACGAGCATCGGTGACGCTTCCAGGCGCACTATTAAAATACACAACGGCCTTAAATCGCATACTTTCACAACCGTACATCCTTCAGTGTCATGAATCAGATCTGGACAGTTGTAGTTTTACATATGACAAAGTATGTAGATGCACCATAGCAGAGCAGTCCGTACCAAGTACTTGTTCTTAATACTGTATCTCTAAAACCTCATGTCTACTTTTCATTTGGTATGGCAGTTCAAAAGATGGATGTAGAAGAGCAAAAGCCCCGTTGTGTGTTTTTCTAAAAAAGTAGGTGGGTGGGACTGACTGCTGAGGAGCTATTTTGCCCCTCCGCACATGCATGAGGCTCCCGGCCCCCACCCCCCGACAGCGACGGAGCGAGAATGACTCAGCTCCACACTTTACATCATTATGTATTTCGTCATGCATGTCATATAAGGACATATTCTCATTTGTGTTTTTTATATGGGGAATAACGTACGTTAAACGACCTGTGGATGATTACAAATAACTGATAAGTATCCAAACACAAATGTGAAACATTTCAGATACTTTTTTGGCAGAAATGGCTAATTATACTGAAAACTGGAGGCGTTTGTTATTTAAAATGAACATTGTATTTCAAAACACTTAAGTTAACCAGTTAATGATCAAACAGATCATTCCCAAACAGAATTGTCACAAACCTGCTCAGTATGCCCAAACTAAAAACAAGCACACAGTATTTCTGATTCTGACAAATAATAAGGGGTAAAGTTATTTATGTCAAAGTGCCAGATTAAAAAATGATTCTGAAAACCTGGTTCATGCCAACCCAAAAATCATGTGGGTGATGAAAATGACTCCGACTGCAGCACTCACCGCTTTGTGGCTAGTCTACCACCGCTGGTACTGGACCGAATGGGAGAACTCAGGAGTGGTGACTCACATGCAGCCACACCTGTCCAGACCCAGTTCCACTGAAAAAGTTAAGAGTGGAAAACAACCTGTTTTGCAAACTGATCCTGGCGTACAGCCTGGCATTTGATATCTGGATTCAAATCTCCTCAGGTCATTGCTGTTATGCAACAGGCATAATTAATCAAACAGGACATTAATTGAAAGAGTTTTTTTTGTATTTTGAATTTTGTAATTATTTTCGGATCGAGCCAGACACTGATGCAGTGAGCTTGGCCAATCAACCTGAATAAATTGAGTACACTGACGCCAAAATATAATTATTCAAATGTGTACAGCACAATGACATATTTGGATTTGGATCATTTGGAAGCTGCATCCAGAACAGCAGCGAGGAATCCTTGATTCATAGGTCCATATAGATCTGAGCAACTAGAGAACTATCGAGTTACATCAAAGCTTCAGCAATACTTCAGTAATTAGGACTAATTAATGAACAAAAACGCGTCTTATGTAATATAATTTGTAGAAATGAACAGTACAATCTGGTAAAAATTCAATACATGCCGTCAGAGTACAAAAAAACAAAATATGTCACAAAAGTCCAATAATCACCCTGATGTGACCGTGGTGGGGCATCAAGACGGGAAATTACACAAATAATATTTTTACCAGTAAGCAAGTATCTGTCTAAGAATGATTCGTGATACAGCATAGACCTGTACATAAGGAACCCGATGTGGTTCGGTAAAACGGACGCAAACGGTTCGCCATTAGCGGTTAGCTTGAGATAAAGCAGTAAAACAGGTTGTTTGACAACACTTACGTTGTTCTGAGGCCTGTGACAGACTCCTCGGGTGTTGTTCCGACCACAACTTCATTTCTTCAGTGTGTCGTTCGTTTAGAGGACAGACACACAGGTGTTTTAATTACGTGCTGTATAAGTCCCACACTTAATTAGAAGGCAGATGAGTCACTTCCGGTTCTTCACAATAAAGGAACCCTAATGGAGACAGTGACAGGACCGACTAGATTATCTGCTGGTTTCTCTTTTATCTGCTACTGCTTTCATGCCGGAAATTCACAATAAAGGTTTTCCATTCAACGTGTATCTGAATTTGTCCCACGCAATCCTCCAGCTTTCACACACTGTTTCAGCATCTTCAGGTGCACCTCACCTGACAGGTGAGTTTAAATGCTTATCAGTCACGTGACCATCTTTATCCCTCTCATATTTACTAAGCAAGACTCAAAAATTAAACACAGCTACATCAATCATGAAACAGAAGAAAAACATTATGAGACTCATATTATGAGTTACAAAAATAAAGCTGGTCATGTGCCTCACCTGTAAACGCTCAGGTCAGGAACCTGAGCACGCTGAATGCAAAACCAATGAAAGATTACAGTAAAGTTGATGTCAGTGTGAGGGGGATTTCATTGTTTGTTTAATATACACATGGTCCTGCTGCCGACCTGTGGCTGTGCAAGGAGATTCCGTTAATGTCAAACATGAAGTTAACATGAACTTTTCTTTTCTGTTATGACTCCTCTTCAATTACACAAAAGTTTGTTTGTCTTCTGTTATGTCTTCTGTTATGTCTGGTGATCTGCACCAATAATGTACCTGTCGCACACTGGTGACAGCATAATACGACGAGGTTTAGGAAAGTACGGGTACATCAGTGTACAAGTCAATGTAATGAACAGTGCATGTGACGTTATCCCACAGAGCAATGTCTAGTGAGCCTCAGTATTCAACGCCTGTACTGTTGTGCTGCAACACAGCAGCAAGGATTTGGTCGACCCTGTGATATGATGTGGGAGAAAGACCGTGTCAAAATCACAGTTCACTGTGACTCGTGTGTCTGTATTTCACTTTACTTTGCTGAAATCTTCTGTCATCCTTTATTATTCAACCTCACACCTGCCATTCATTAGCAGCCAATCATTCTTCTAAAGTTTACTCAGACATCTGTCAGCGCTGTTGGGGTCGTGCAGCTCATCATCACCTAAACATGGGAGGATCCTCTACTCTGATGGCTAAGACAACAAGAGATCTGGCAAAAAGACATTCTCAGCATTTAGTGAGGTTTGTTTGAAACATACGGCTTGACAAGACCTCTGCACATTCTCAGTTCAGCCTTCGGAACAAATCAGAGGTCCTGTGAGAAAATCTGCAGCAGAGGATTCAGATTCAATCAGACTTTGTGACCCTCAAAAATATGCTCCAAACTAATGAAGCGGCACAGAGACAATTCAGCTCTGAAGTCAAACGGAATGTCACTGCAGGAGAGATAGCCTGTATTTCATCACACGAGCCTGAATCGTTCCCATGTGCTTCAGACCTTTGTGATTTGTGAAGACTGCGTGAGAGCAACAGATGAGTTCTACAGTGAAGAGTAACTTAACCAAAGGGCTCAGTGACACATCGGTGGAAGAGCTGAGGAGGGGGAAACAGAAATTTATCACGCAATGGAAAAACACATTGTTAACTCCAGCTCTCACTCAGGAGTTTTAACAGAGTTCAGCGCAGTTGAGGTTTGTTGTAATTATTGTCAGCAAAGGATTTTCAGTATCATTCAGAAGAATAAATCTAAATCAGTCAGTTATCTTCAATAGAATGTCCAAAGTTATTCGTAATAACTGCAGCAGTAGATCATGGCATTGTCCAGTTATCTTTCAACCCTTGACCTGAACACACTCTTTGACCTCACCCTGATCTTGGAAGCAGGTTTAATGAAAACCCTGAGTTTGTTAATCCTGAAATAAGGAAAATGTTCAAGAAGAGAGAAAAATCTACTTTCACGTAGACTGACAAACCAAACAACTTTAAAGTTTTGTGTTCGGTTTCAGTTTAACTGCGAAATTAGGAATGATCTGCAGAGTTTTCTTCATTTCATAATGAACTCTGGATTTTCACTAAAACTGCATTCTGGAACAGCATGTGTGCCTCAGTTTTATTCCACGCAAACACTGTGGACACACCAACTTGGCTTTTAAAGACATTTGACGTTTCCAGCTTTTTAGTTACAACTGGGATGAGCAGTAAGTGTTGGCATTCATGTTTTTACCAGCTCTCTTATCAATTCGGCAAATACTGGTTGAGGTTCTGTGAACAGACTCTTGGTGATGCTTCTCTGCCCTCACAACCACTTCATCATCTCTCTCCTAATTGGCTCTGGGGATATAAATAGACGCATCAATCACAAGACTGATTTACTTGCTTCACTTACAAAGTTAATGCAGCCTCAGGGGATCCGAGGGGGTATCAGGTGGCCTTTCCACTGAGGTCGTGGGGAATTATTGTATGAATGTATTTGTGCTTTATGTCTTGTACTGATAAAATATTCCTGTTTGTTGTTTTTAACGCTGCTGAAGACACAGCTGGACCAACTTAATGCCACACATGCGACAAAAGCAAGAGAGTTCAAATAAATCATTGCAGTTTCCTGACAACATTGTATGAGAGTGTCATGAGGTGGGTTTAGAAGTCTGACTGCAAATTAAAATCAATTGCCAGGCTTGTAATTTTTAACGGCGTATTCCTCAGAGAGCAGCCGCAGCGGTATTTGACACAGCTCGCCCTGCAGCCAGCTATAAAACCTCAATGACGCAAAAGCAGGGTCCACGTAATTTGCATTAAAAGAGAAGATATTTAACCCCTTGCGGTCATTGTGCATGTAAGTGGTTAACATTAAATCAGCGCTGTAGAGTCCTTGAATTAAACTGTGCTCCTTAACTTAACCTGCAGTTACACGAAAAGTACTTATATCATCCCTCTCTTATGTACTGTACTCACATTTTAACATGTGGGAAAACAATCAAAAGCAGGCCCAGTGACGCACAAACTGTACCCTCAGCTAATGAAATTTATGTTGATCCCAATTTTCGGCTGATTATATGGTTTTGCTTAAAGACAATAAAAAAAAAGAAAACATGAAACAGCTGACATACGAAATACTCAGCTTTGTCTGAGATGATTAAATATACACTGACATGCGTCAGGCTGCGGTGAAAATCCCTTCCAGTTGTATATACTGTAGATGAATAGAATAAGGAGTAAATAAAAAAACATCTGCCAACAAAATGTGAAATTTTGTCAAATTTTCTTCCAGCATGGCTTTCGTCTACTTCGTCCTACATCTGTTCACCCCCTCCCTCTGTGTGTGTTTCTTCTCTTACTGAAATTGAATAATCATTCATAGTTGCATCACAAGGAGCATTACAAGTCTGAGACAGAAATAAGCTTTTTTCTGAGCTGATGTTTGTCTAGTCTTCTGTCAGTGAGGCACACAAGATCTCCACACTCTTAGAACTATAATGTGCAATATCAGTAAAGTATGTATTTCAAAACACAGGTCTTAAAACTTCCTCCAGGAATTCATCAGAGTCTATACGCTTTCAGCTCTTTTCATTCATTCGCACAAAAATGACACAGCAGCCAGTTAGCAAAGGCTTAAGCTGGTGCAACACAGGGGAGAAGTTAAGTGGTGTCATTTATCCTGTGACTGGTGGGAAATGCTTTGCTCTGTTTTTAGCGTTATTAGATAACTGGATTCCCTGCAGAACTCTTTGACTTCTTAATAAGTGACAGGGGAGATGGTCTGTCCCATATGCCATCCTCTCAATCTTTTTCCATCTGTCTTTCATCACATGCACGCAAGTAGATTCATCCAATAAAACGTCTTCCTTTAAGGTCATTTCAGAGACAAGACGTACAGAAGCCTGTAGATGAAAAATCAAGGATAAGAGCGGAGCACGTCTTTGGAGAGTGGAATGACAAGACACTTGTGACATAATTCACTCATGATTATCTTAAAAACGACATTGGGAGGGACTCAAGGGCAGACAGCCTCAGTGGACCCGACATAGGTCATGAGATTTGATTTCACAGAAGACTACGCACTCATATCATGTGACCATTTGTCACAGTAAATACAATCTTGAATAAAACTCTACAAAGAATCAATATAAGCTGTCATCAACATTGTTCATTAAATATTAAATATAAATACATCCACATTTGAGTAGCCTTGTTAAGACGAGTACGTCTACACAAAGTGCTGGTTGAATGAAACCTTTGTCTTGTTGTTCTATTTATAACATTTCATAAATAGGTATTTGGTGTGATGTGGTTGGAGGACCAGAGCAGTAAAATGAAAAAAATATAACAACAGGAACAAAACAAAAACTTACGGCACAGAGTCTGAATGCGGAGGGGTCACTGGAGAAACAAGGATGAACACTGACTGAAGAACAGGGAAACAGCTCACCAAGATGGGTGACACGTAACCCAGCACATGGGTGACACAGAGGTGACACGCAGACAAGACTGAAAACAGAGGGCTAACATTCTACTCTAAGTGGCAAACAAGACACAGGTGGGAGCACAAGGTGGGAGGGAAAACATGGGGGTGATGGAGTGAAACATGAGGAAGTGAGAGAAGACACAAAACACACCACTGCATGTCTGAAAGACACAGTGATGATTGTAAAGAAAAGTAAAAGCTAGTCTTAACAACATGATAGGTGAGAGGTGGCAGTCACAGAAATCCGGAGAATAAATGGTCTCTTGCAGTTGGTGTTGGAAGATATTTATAGTGTTATGAAAAATGGAGAAAAGAGCCAGATCACACCCTACTCAGCTCACTCGATGAGCACTGCATGATGTACTGTAGCTGTGAATGTTGGATGGTCTTTTCTGGAAGATTTCAGACCCCCAGAATCGTGACAGTCTGACAGGAGGTTTTTGTGGAATATACAGTACATCCTACTTGGCTGAGGTCATAGATTGTACGGTGTCAGTGAAAAGACATTGTTTTAATTTTTTTACACTACATTTTATGAAATGTTGAATTTTTTTAACAGTGACTTTTTTTCTCTGTTTGTGTGAATTTTATTTTTACACAAATATTTTTTTTATTTGACAACTTTCAAAGTCTAATGGCGCAGATAAACCGTACATACAGATGGCAACAGCACAGACTTTTGAATCATGGAGTGAATCTAATTTCTTATCATTTCTAAATATGTGTTCTGATAGAAAACAATGACAGTATCATCGAGCATTTATGCTGGAAAGAGACCTCTTGAAGCATCTGTCGTGTGCGAACAGATGCAAAAAAGAGCAGTAGGTTTGTTTGTGTGTTAGATGGCCTTATGCCACATCAGGACAGTCCTGTCAGATGGTGTGTAGGCCGCACTGCTGACTCTGTCACACTGTGTTCCCGTCTCAGCACATCACAGCCAAACCTCTGTGCTGCTCATGATGTTAGTTGGATGCACCCTCAAGGGGACGCCGGCACACATTTTTGGTTGGTCGTGTTTGTTAGCAAAATTGCCCACTCAAAATGTTTGGGAAAGTTTGTGGGATTAAAATTAGGGATGTTCACAACTGCACCATCCAAAAAATGTTGGCTTGACTTGATGAGGATGGAAAAAATTCATCAGTACACTCACTGTGAACAAGCGGACAAGCAGAATTAATAAAAATGTGAATGGCCTCACATGCTAAGTGAATGAGACGACTGTAACCCGACCGATCACACCCCGACAAGGAGGAAAAAAAGAGCAGGAGCTGACGAAATATAGTCATGCTTTGCTTTTAATCACTTCATAGAAAAAGTATTTCAGATTCATTTTTGAACACAATATACAATATAATACCATACATTGTGTGAAACATTTAATAACCCACCGGAAACAACTGGGGGACAAATTATAGACAATAAAAAAAACATCTTTCATGCAGATAGTGCTAAACCAGGCTAACCATTTGGACACAACTAGGACCAAAAAATGCTTTAACATAGATAAACAATGTTAATACTGACAAATTTGAATTTCAAAACCGCTAACAAGTTTGGTCAGAGATAGTTCACACATTAGCACAATCAGTTACATAAGATCATGTTTCGTTGTTACGTCAGATCAGTTCACATCAGTGCCGGGCGTATCGGAGCATGCTACCGACACTGTCCCTGTGTTATCTATTTTTACATCAAGTGCGATAAGTGTAAAAGGGAAATTTGTGTTTGTCAGTCGACCCTGTATCTGGTCTCTTATCAGCAATCGCCATTCAAGGTTGGATGTAGAAGCTTCTGACTAGCCGCTAAGAGAGCGTGTTTTGATACTGAGCATCGACTGAGAATCTAGGTTTCTTAGCTAGCGTCTATCTATCCTACATCCAAGCCTATGCAGTTTAACATGTCCTCTATGTTGCCTCTGGTTCACCGATGCTGCTGTCAGATGAAAATCTTGTACCTTCAAAAACTAAATTGGTCCAGGTTCAATAAATAATAATAAGTAACAACACAAAAAAACAAAACAAATCTAAATAACCTACAAATACATTTTGTATTCTCAAACTAATGCTAACTTTTCATTTTCAAAATGATGTCATAATCAGCTAACATTTTTGGTTGCATAAGATAAATATGAACAACATTTTTGACTTTGAAGTAAAAACTAAAAGATTATTTTGAAGTTACAAGGTTCTCATGTGACAACACGTTCCTTTACCTGCTGTTCTGCTGGGTGCTCAAAACACTGCGCGAATATATACACTAGGTGATATTTTGTATTGTGTGTGTATATTCATATATATGTATATATAACAATATATATTACATATATAAAAAGGCTCTAATCCAGAGTCTTTTACACATTAGACACCACCACTTCCAGGTAATGCAAGTGCATATAAATTAAAATAGACTTTACACTGAACCAGTATTTCTTATTTACATGCTTTAAGTATAGAATAAATACACACTGTTATAAACAGCAAAAAGGACCAACTTGAGCTCCTAGCGACAAACAGTAGAGACAAGGGTGTGGAGTGATGGGGTAAGGCCTGATGGCAACGTCACATCCAAACCTACCAACATACACACACACACACACACACACACACACACACACGCACGCATAAATGCACGCACACACTGACAAAACCTTGCAGACAGTACATACATACTGCACACACACAATTGCCACATGAAAGTGATGAAGTACCTTTTGAGTTTTCCAGTAAACCAATATGAGAATGGGAAAAAGACACGGTCTTGAAACTAGAAGAAGCTGAAAAATGTTTTGTGCGAGGCAGAGCAGCAAAAATGTTCAAACCATTATCCCCTACACATTCTTGCAAAAATACTTTTCTTGTTTTGTTTGCAAACTAACACACACTGCACACATAATTATTTTACCTCTCTTTTTTCAGAAGGACACAGTCTGTCGTGCTGAATCCTGTTATTCCATCTGTGCCAAATACTAATGACTGTCCTGGAAACCTGATACAGTAGAGGAGGGTGGGGGGAAATCCAATTGACGTCAATGAGAAGAAGCAGCACTTGAGGGAATTTTTATCATGAGGAAGAAATAGCTGGCCTGATTGTTTTGGGGGTCGTGTCTGCTGTAACAGAACCTTTAATCATCTGGACCGGGTCTGATTGCGGAGGGGCAGGGGACCGTTGCATCAGGCGGGCCGTAGGTTAGGGCTGCTTCCAACTAACAGGATTATTGAGACTGCAGCATACCTGCTAGCTAAAAATGGAATCAACGCTGTTGTGCACTTTGGCCTTGCCAAACTTCATATCTGGCTGTATCAAGGACATTGTCAGCTTGAATTTCTGCTGATTTCATGTGGTGGCGGGTTATGACGGTTTGAACTGCGTCATATTTTCACACCAATGTGGAAACATAATACAACAGTTATTAGTCCAAAACATTTTACACTACAAATAATTGCAGTACTGAGCATTTTGGTTCCATTTTGGTGTGAATGTGAAGGATGCCATAATAGACTAAAGGCTGAATAGAAATAAAAAGGAAGAAAGATGTGTTTGTGGTATATGTGGCATTCACTGACTGACACTGAAAGCAACACAGTGAACATGTAACATGAACCATGGACCATAAATGAACGTAGGTGTTTCAATTCCATGCTGAAGAAAAACTTTGTGCTCAGATTGAAAAGTAAGTATGAGTTAATGTGCGTGTTGATGTTTCCCTATTAAGAAGAGTCTGTCTACGGGTTGTTTGTCGGCATTTGTTTGGATTTCTCTATTGCCCAATACATGGAAGACTTCTCATTTCAAACATACAAAAATGATTTTAC
Source organism: Aeoliscus strigatus (assembly GCA_901007665.1). NCBI lineage: Eukaryota > Metazoa > Chordata > Actinopteri > Syngnathiformes > Centriscidae > Aeoliscus > Aeoliscus strigatus. The sequence continues at coordinate 179,568 of CAAKHB010007663.1, forward strand.
TCTCTCAGATAAGAAAAAAAACACCTCACGGACATACTAGAGTGTTCAATAAATAAAAAACTATATAAAGACATTAGTAAAAAAGGCACACAAAAGTCCTTTGACAAATGGTACAGGAAAAAAGTAAACACTTTCTCTTGCTATACAAACGTGTCTCCGTCGTTACTCTTAAATCTTACTCTATGCTACGTCTAGATCAGATCATATCTGTAAAAAAGTCTGAAGGTACAAAACGTCTCTCAGTAGTGTCATTGTCCATTTAATACCAGTCCAGAAAAGTTACCACTTCCCAGACTGGCCAAAATCCTTCAAGTTCCATCCTCAGTCTCGCCTGTCCATCAAGACTAAAATGTTTGCAGTATTATTTCCTGAGAACTCTGAAGCCGCCTCACTGAAACTATCCATCCGTGTCTGGCTTCAAACACCCAAGTGCAAGACGCCCCTGTGCGGGCCAAAACTAAGCCCTTGCTTCTGTGGGCTTATTAAAAAGCACAGCTGCAAGAGGATCTCCCCTCTTTTTCCAAACTGAATTTCAAATCACCATGTGAGCCCGATGATGGAAGCCCTATGTGTCGGTTGGTGACGCCTCATGTGTCACGATCTCTATTGCCGTCGTCGGCTCCGTCATGCCACCATCCTCGTTTTCGTGACCGTCCAAATAGTCCAGGGGAGGAGAGCGAGAATCGCCGAGACTATCCTCCTCTTCCTCTAATGCTTCCTCTTCCTCTTCTTCCTCCCCTTCACCATCCTTCTCAATTCCATCCAAGTCCTCCTCTTCCAGGGTCAGTTCAAACTGAAACTTCTCCCCGCCTCCCTGCCCGCCAGTGCCTCCGCCGTGTCCATGTGTGCCCTGGTCATAGAAGGGTGGGGAAGGACTCTGGGGGATCATGCTCTGGTACCAGTTCCTGTTGTCCTCCAAAGTGTCTAGAATGTCCTGGGCATCAGGGTGAACCAGATCTGCCCAGGTCTCCCACAAGGGATGCACAATGTAGTCAATGAAACCCACCTGGAAGAAAATGAGTCCCAGTGAATTTGATGCACGTGTGTGAATTTGTACGCGCTGTCTTGCTTGTGTGTGTGTGTGTGTGTGTGTGTGTATTGTATTTTATGACTCGCTGTACCTGGCTCTTCTCCACTGAGGCTGTGTGTTTGTCGCACATTGGGCTGATCTCCATCCCCCTCTCCCGCTCTCTGTCTCCCTGGTGGAAGAACTCATCCATTATCCGATCAGTCCACTGACGGTACAGTTCCAGGGACTTGGTGGGGTTACTCAGGTCAGCACAGTGCACCATGTTTCGCAGCACCTAGAAAGAATTCAGATTTAACAAAACATTACACGTGAACATTTTACTCTTTATGACTTATTGACATTCTTCAAAATTGGTAAACGGGATGGACAGCAAAGTGCAGTGGGTCATTAGACACTGAATAACTGATTCGAGCAGAAAAGACATCAGTCTAATAAAGTACGACTCTGGCAAAGAGCACTTCAAAGCACAGAGAAGATGGATGGGGTGAGAAAAGGAGTGACAGTGGGAGCAGAGGTCATCTATGTAGGAGGCCGGCTAATGACCATTGGCTGCACCACCACCTACAAACAACACTGGCTATTGATTTAAGCCATTAAAAGTAGGTAAAAGAGAGATGCAGTGCTCACGGCCCAACTCACACTTGTTGTTGGATTATCTATTCCTCAACACGTACCTGTATTCTGTCTGTGTAATTGTCCAGCAGCAGCACTCCAGAGCTCGTCACCTTCTTGGTTTCCACCATGGTCTTCAGATCAGCCAGCAGACTCATGTGTTTGGACATGTCTGTAGCCAAAACCTGGACAGGAAGTAGAACAGATCCTTAGAAACGGTTTGGACAACAGATTAACTGCTAAGCTGAATGCTAAATGCTATCAGAAGCATCGCAGAGGAGAAAACAAATGTACATCTCTGTATCCTACCATGTCGATGACCATCTTGCGTAAGGACTGTCGTTGTTTCTTTGTGAGGTTCTGGAAGATATCGCAGCTGTCTTCCTGTAGTAGCTTGAATCCCACAGCCAAGTGATGGTTCTCCAGCACGGACTCATCATTGTACATCAGTGCCAGCTCAGAGTCTGCACAGAATGAAACAAGAAGAGGGTATGTTAGCAGCTACTACCACTGCTGCTATCAAGAATATTCATTTCATAAAGAAAACAAACGACATTCTAATTACTGTGTACAGTGAGAGAGATTTGACATACTGGTATTGATTAGAAACTGGTTTGACACTCCAGGATGGTCAACATCATGGATGGCTGCAGCAAAGATGGCTGCAAGGATCTCCAGGTCTGTGAAGACCGCCTGTAAAGAAAAGCAAAGAGAGGTTTACAAATTACATCAAAACTGAAACGTTAATTCAAGTCTATGCTGATTCCTAGTGCGTTGTGGGAGGGAGAGATAAACCTTCTAATTAAAACATTTCTGAGGGTTGTAGACGAAGAGCATAGAAGCATGAATGAATTGACACAGTGAAGGCCAGAGCACTCTGACCTGCTGTTATCTCACTAGTCGGTCCAAGTAAATCCCAAGAGGAGGAAGTACATGCAGAGAAGAGCTACAGGCATTTTTAGCTCTTCAAGGATTTAGTGGTGATTGATCAAAGAGGAACACGGGGTGATGGATGGGACGACTGTTAGATTCATCTGGCCTTTTTTTTCTGTGAATGTGTACATCCAAAACCGTCCCAGATAAAGAACAAACATGGAAGAATTGAAGCAGATGTTTCGAAACGAAGCAGAGGTTGAAACAGAGGACAATGCCTTGTGAAATGTTCTAAGTTTCAAGGTTTTCAAGGACTTCATTGTCAATTCAACCACAGTTACCAGACATACAGAGGAATCAAGAAGCTGCTTCTCACTGTCCTATGGTGACAAAATAAATAGGTGCAAGACAGGACATTCCTAACACTAGACAATAAACAAAGTGCACAACAAATTACTACTACTAAGTAAAAGAAAGAACAAAAACAAAACAAAATACAAATAAAACTAAATAAAATAAAATAAAATAAAATGAAATATACTGTATGTAGAATGTAGCAGCAGATGTTTTCTCTATTTTCAGACTTACATCAAGGGCGGGGGTGGAGAGGAGGATGTGTGTGGATTGGGCTACGTCAGCAGCGTGCAGGCTGTTATGGTAGGCCACATCTGAATGGTAGTGATCTTCCAGCGTCATCATGTAGGCCACAAACGTATCCACTGGAATCTTAAACGTCTTCAACAGATCTCGTTCCTAGAAAATACATTGTGATACAGTAAAGTAAAAAAATATATATTTATAGATAATTTCTGTTGTTGTTTTTGTAGCAGTTCAACAGCAATGACTGAAAACATGGAGGTTTGAAGAGCGGGACATGTCTTACCTGAAAGATGGCGTACATGATGCAGGTGAGAGGCCGGTTGTTGGAGTAATCTGAAACTGTGAAGATATTCAGTCCCCATTTGTTGAGGTCCTCCAGCTCCTTGGACAGCAACTCCTCCTTATCGGTCTTGACGCCGAAGCGTGATATGCTGCTGCTGGAGAGTGAGGATCCATGGGAGACCTTCTTCACCCCACTGATCTGTGTCATCAGCTGCTGCTTCTGCTGCTTCTTCTTCTCCCGGGTCTTAGATGTCGGTGATGGGATCTCCACCTCATTCTGCTTGTCTGAACAGGGAGAATAAAACGGCAAAACGTGTTTTAGAGTCTCAGAGAACAAAGGTGCATTATGGAAACACCTGCAGCAGGTCCTCTCCTGAGGGATTCACTGATTCATTCATTCGTCTGTTTGTCCATTCAGTTATTCACCCATGGTGCACCTGCAGCTTCTGTTCATTCATCCCCTTCTCTTTCCCTCCCTGACCACATTTCCCCCCTCAGGTGTCAGCAGCTTGTTCACATTTCATTTCATGTATTACACAGTGAAGTTAAAGACATCCAGTCAATGCAAGGAATGATTCCACTGCATTTAGATGGAATCAGAAAATAAACACAGAAATACTTGAAGTATATTTCATTGTAATACGAAAATACACCTAAAATAAGCACATTTTGTGTGTTTACTGCAGTGACAAGAGGAACTGAATGGAATCCTGCAGGGAATGGCTGGCGGGTTGTGTGTGAACTGCACACTCATCTATCAAACCTCGACTCAGCTCATCACTGCCCTATCAGCTTTACCCCATGGAGGGTTATTCAATTACCAGCTGTAATTCAAATAATCACTTTCAGTCTCATGCTCTCCCTCTCCTCAGTCCTCCAGTGGTAATTGACGATGGGCAATTAAGCTCTCTCAGACATGTGCTGCGTGGGAAACAAGGGAAAGAGCAATATATTGCCCTCTAATTTATTACAGGCCATCATTACCAGCATTGCTGTTGTGGTGTTTGGTGTGTGTGGCACGTATATGTGTGCGACGGACATCAGATTGAAAGGTGGACCCTTTCTTGTCGTCCATTTTCAAGTTATGCCTCACACTCACAATGAGACATAAAACATGTTGGTTTCCAGCACAGATATTTCACACAAACCATGCACGCACCTGGTTTTCTACTTCCGAACCAATAAAACCAGACTGTGGTGTGAGAATGTGAACGACTCACACTTCAGACCAGGCATGCACACGCTGTTCCTGAATCAGCCACAGGTTATATAATGAGGAGGAGAAGGAAAATGAAGTGAGGTACAAGGCTGTTACTCGAATTCTGCGATGAGTCTGTGATTTTTTTTTTTCTTTTTATGCAGCCTATTCAGAGAACAGTAAATTACCACTGAAAGGCTTTTCTAATCATAAAATTGATTACTTGCTTTTTTGGTTGACACAGACCTTGTAATGCATTTAAAATATAGACATGTTAATTGGCCTTGGGGTCGGAAGAGTGACATAGATTGACGAGAACAAAAAATCAGAGAAACTCTTCAGGGTTTTCTGATGAAAAGAATGAGTGTGCAGACAGGGGTATTAGAAATAGACACAGTTTCAGTCATGAATCTCCTGAGTTTTATGTATCTATATGTCTATAGTTTTTATAGTCTGCGTGCTGCAGTTCGGCCTTTTATGGCCTCTCATGGATTGTCCCTCTTCGGCGTTTAGTCCTCCTGCATTTTGCTTTAGATGGCTGTAAAATTTAGTAGATTCTCTTCCCTCTCATATCCCATGTCATCTCCCACATTTCCTTCTCGTTCCTTTCATCTTCCCCCATATGTTCTCCTCTGAGGGATGCAGACGCGGTGGGGAGAAGAGGGAGGGGTTTTCCTTTTGGCCACGTCTTTTTCCCCATAGTGTATTCCCTAAACTAGGCGTGTCCTACAGCTGGCCGATCAAAAGGAATTATGACGGAATTATTATTATGAGGACAGCTGTGGCGGGGGAACGGCACACGTGAATGTCGAGCATGCTGTCGCACAACAATGCTAATCGGAAATTCCGAATAATCCAGATTCCGTGAGCACATTCGTTCTGTCTGACGTGCACTCGGCCTGACCGTCATCTGGAAATGTTATACACCACATGAACTAATGGAGATGTGACGAGAACGACCTCTGCTGAACCAGGCATATGTTAGGAAAATAAACTTCTCATAGTCTCAATGAGTGCTTCTATAAAAATAATATAAAGCAGAAATATGTGGATTAGTGATATGACACTAATCCTAATGGATGGAAGGATTAAATAGCCCTGCCGGTCAGCTGAGGCTAAACCCGGCCAGCTGTGCTGCTTCAGCCATTTTTGGTCTTTCCAATAAACTCTCTCTTCCTTTCCACAGGATGATCCTACTCTTTTACTCATACGGTTCTAAGAAATCGTCTCTCTGAATTCCCAGGGCAGAGTGGGAGGAAGAGGTGGCGAGAAAACAAGGTGTCCCTCCTGACAGAGATGCGTGAAGATGGAGATGAGTCACCCGGTATGGTTACTGCCAGCAAAGGGGGGTTCCTCTGTTCCTTTTCTTTCTCCTCCACTGCAGTCAGCTTCCTCCCTCCTTCTCGTTTGCAAAGAGGGCTCAGTTATCCACAGCACACCAGATCAGGATGTCGATCAAGTGGACGCTCGATGTCTATAAATAGTTTTAACCCCTTTTACGTGGATCTGTCTTTATTTTTCACATGTCCACACCTGTGTGTATCTGGCCTCTCACTATCATCACACCACATTTTCACACACACACAGACACACACACAACTTACACTCTACTCTACTCTGGAAAAAGTGGTTTTGTCAATTGTCCTGATCTAAAGGTGAGATTTACGATCAGGAAAAATCTTGAAAACAGATATGTGCTCTCCAGTGCAGTACCGATCATCATGCGACACTCGCTCACATTCTGATGACACTAACACACACCGTGCTATCACCGATTTCTTCACACTGAGAATTCACTTCAGTATTTCCAGCTTGGTCGAATAAATCTTGACAAAGCTCAGTGGCGCAGTGTTTCATGGTACGCCCCCACAGAAAAGCCTGACAGAGCAACTAGCACAGCTTAGCATCACGCATTAGAAGGTACATCTCTGGACAAAGATTTTGTTTAAGCATCCAAGAGGTGGACCAGCCATTATGGGTAGAGGAGTTTCTGTATGAATGTGCAAACACAGATTTGAGAACGTGATTTTGTACATGAGACTTTTCTTTACCTAGGAAGGTGTTGGAGATGAATTCGGAAACCTGATTCCCAGACCGACTCATCTCCGATAGGTGCGTCAACTCTCGATTCAACATTCTCTTGAACTGCAAGAGAAAAGGAGGAGGAGGGAGAGAAACAATGTCGTCAGTTTCCAGGGAGAACCTGGGAGAAATCATGGTGCAAGATTCCATGGAAAATTCAGCCGTTTCATTCCACCAGCTCACATATATCATTTAATTAGTTTAATAAGTGATGGAACACATATACCCCACATACACACACACACACACACACACACACACACAAACACACACAACAATCTTCCTCAAATAAATTAGCGTGCAGATGGTTATTTGTGTTACCCAAGTTGAGGCCATCATCTTTTAATACCCCTCAGTTCACCCTCTACGACAGTTTTATTGCAATGAATCACTTTTTGGGGGGCTATTTGCCTCTTTTACTTGCGTCAGTGTGCAGGAATTTCGATGATGTCAGGAGGAAAATGAGCTCCCAACAGACTGTTTCATTCAGACATTCGGACGTATTTTATAGATCTTTTATGCAGTAACAGTTTGGACGAGGTGAGACAGTTTGGGGCAGACGGATGCGTTTGGTGGAACACGGAGACCCAGGCACTGCAGCAGCAGCAGCTGTTGACAGACGGATGCATGCGCGTGCACACACACACACACACACATTATACACACAGCTCTGCAGAGGGCTCAAGATGGAGCCTGAACCAGAAAACACCATTCTATCAGACGCTCTTCCCTTCACAAAAATACTTCATGTGCCATTTGTCATAAAAGGCACCGCAACAACAGCTGGTTCGTCCAAATTCTTAATACCAGAAGAAATTAGGCCCTGATGTTACAGCACGGTATCCCGCCAAGCGACGTAGATAAGCAACACACACCTTGATGTAACCCCAAGACACCGACAGCAGGTAATTGGCTTCAGGCATTTTGGACCCCGTTTTCTCGTTCCTACACAAAGCCAGAACTGTAATCCAATAGAAAAAAACAGAGGCAGTCGAACAGGATTCTTTCAGCACCAAAAAGGACAAAAAAAAAATCCCTCCTTCTCTCCTCTTGTGTTTCTTCCCTTTTCAGCAGCTAAGAGAGCAGCTTCGTAACGGCTCGCTCTCCCTCTTAGCAGCAGAGAAGGGCCAGCTCTGAGTCTCCATGCCTATGGGATGGAGGGATAGATGGATAGGAAAGCAGAGCCGGAGCCAGGCGAGGTGGAATCGGCTGGAGCAGCTGGAGCTGTGAGCTGGGGACTCTCAGCACACTGATGAATAATGGAGAAGAAGGGAGGAGGGGGAAAAAAATCAGCGACGGAGACAGGAGGGAGGGAGGCAGCGATGCTCCTCTGACTGGAGGGGGGGTTCCTCCACTGGATTTGACTTGCTTCGCTGCTCTCACTGCTGTAATGCTCAGCCCCCCCTTCCACACACACAAACACACACACAGACACACACCCTGCCTCTTCTTGCGCCATATTTCTCCCTCCCTCTTATGTCTGTTTTCCCCTTGCTGTCATCTGCCAGCCCCAGCAACACTCCATTCACAACACATGATATGGCAGAAAGTAGAGGGGGAGGGTTAATTACAGCTCACATAGGACTTTGTCAACGAGTGCTGACTGATTGAGAAACAAGTGATTGCAGATGTCGGTTTTTCTCTCTGCAGCTTCGAATCTACAATGTATTTTCATCCACACTTATTCATTGCAGCATCTCAGCGTCCTTCTACTGACTCGTTATTGGCTGTGAGTTGTTTCTAATGACAGGAGGAATGGTTCCAGCCCGACAGCCTACACGGGCATAATCCTTGGTACCTATCCCCTGACTGGGCCCTGGTATTCCAGAATAATCTCCAGACTAGCAGACAGAGGTTCACATTCACACCCTGGGAGAGGAATCCCTCTTTCTGCGTCTCTTCCTGATTGTGCTGGCTTCATGGACTGTAAACCCATCAAGGTAATTTGTGATGTTAAAAATTAAAAGCTCTATTTAAATTTCATAATTAAACTTGGATCATTGTTTCATTTTTTCTTCCCTTGTATGTCATTCCTATTTCTGTGTGTACATTTGTCTTTTCATTATTGCCTTTATTTCACTAGTGCTTTACACTGTTTATTTATTATGTGTAGTTTTACCTCACACAATGTCCATTTGCACATCTGTACATATCTGTCTTCTTTTCACGCACCTCCTTTGTTTTGCGTGCACTTTTTGTTTGCTTTTAGACCTGTTACATTAGAATTGTTAGAAGTAGTTGTTTGTTACGACTGACTCACGGACACACGCAAAAATTCCAATGTACTCCTGTTAACTACTTCTATTCTACTCTACTGTGTATTACATTGTACATCAGTCACTCACTCACAGATTCCTCCACTGATGGAAATTAATTACGGCAGGCTGATTTTGGCCGTTTTTATCTACAGATTACCTACTTTCCTTCATGACTCTTTGTGTCCAGCTGTGCGTTCAGTGCAGATAACTCCCAGCCCCTTTAGTTTGCTCTTAAAACCTTTTACAAGTCAGACCATAGTGAAGGAATATCAATGAATCCCTCCCTCCACAGTAAAGCACTGCGGCATCTTATCACCATTATCGCTATTATCATCTGCACCTCTCCCTCCTCCTCTTTTGAATCTTCTGTTGTCTGACATCCCAGAGTACGGCAGCCATTGTGGAGAACTCACACGCCTGTTCATTATCTGCATCCCATAATATTAGAATCTGTCAGGGTGTCTGTAGAAGGCTATTTTTAACAGCCTTACAGTGGATGACAACTAAAAAAGAAGAAGGAAAGATAGACGATAATTGCATGCTTCCCCAATTTAGATGACATCCACCCACAGTTGTCTCTGTCTGCCTGTGACTGAGCCTGTGTACCCCAATTACCAGAACACCCCAACACCATGGCAACAGCATCCGGCAACCAGTGTAAGAGCGAGGACAGCAGCGGAATGGAGCAGAGAAAAGAGGAGGAGAGGAGAGGAGGAGAGGCTTCCCCTTTTCCTTTGCAGGCAGACATGTGGCGTAGCTGCTGAGCTGTCACGAGGACACACCACACACATCGACTCCGCTCACATCCAGCGATGCACAGACCGAGAAATAAAGCTCCCTTCCCCCTCCCTCTGCGCCGTCTCTCTTCCTCACTCGCCACCACTTACATGTCAATTTCTCTCCTGGCTGCCACTTGCCAACACAGTCATCAATCTCTCTGTCTGTCTCCCTGGCAGAATCAATGAGCTGTCCTCTGAGTGTGTTGCTACGGCGGCGCTGCACAAGGCTAGGGCCACCTGTCTGGAAAACGCCGTTACATCAGCGGCCCAGTCTCATTGTGCTTTTGTTGTTTTCGTCACGACTCGTGTTTGTGAAGCCTTTTCAGGACGGTGGTGGGAAAACCCGCCTGCCGCTCGATCTATGTAAGCAGCAGTTCCCAGAGAACACTTTGGTGCAATATGTGTGAGTGTGTGTACAAGTTGGGAAAGATGAGGGGGAGCTCAAAGCTTCCCCCGGAGGATTCCGGATTATCCTCCCTCTGAAGGAAAGAACCAGAAGAAGGGAGGTGGGACGCAAGAAGCGAGGGGAAAAAAATAAAAAGAGTAAGAGAGGCGGCTGCTCTTTATATAATAGCTCACTGCATAATATATAAAGAATCCAGAAATAAAAGCGGGGGACGTTTCTCTGCAATGTGTTGAGGAGTGAGGCCTCCCCAGAGGCTGAAAGAAATGCCTCAGTGCACACACACACACACACACACACACACACACACACACGAACAGCCAATAAATGAAATGACCAATTAACACACTTGACACTGACGTGTCCATTGCATTTGCATTGGACACATTGCGTTTTACACACTCATCGTCATATGTTTCTGTGTGTGCACGCTCTTCCCCATGTGTGTGATTCTACTGTTCCTGCCGGAGCAGAGAGGGAAGTCTCTTTATCACCGACTGGCACCACGACGGCGGCGGAAGCTGGAATCTGTCGTTAGGACTTACAGACGATGTGCTGTCTTCCTGTTTACTTTTCTTTAGTTCTATTTTTTTGTTTCCCCTCATCCTCCCTCTGCTGCTCTCCACTCCATGTCTCATGCTTCTATCTGTGTCATGATATCCTTTCAATATGTGCGTGCTTCTCTCTTTCATTCCTACATCCTGCCTGTCTCTCCCTCGTGCCCCTCTCTGTTTGGGGGGTGTTGATTCAGCAGAGAGCTGCCGAGACAGAGACGGAGAAGGTGAATGGAGCCTGTGGCATTTCATTGTGCGCAGGAAAAAAATGAAACATTCATACGTGATCCTGTGGCGTGCAGGGGAGCCTTCCACAACACAAACACAATCTCTGATCAGACTTATTTATTTACAGATCATACCGTTTTTGTCGTATCGGAATCAATATCCTAATTTTAACACCGAGGTGTTGCTCTCATCGGATCAGCCTTTAATTCAATGTGGTTCCAAATGAAGTTATGCTCTTGAGCCACTAGTGGGCGCTCTATGCTCAGGCTCCTGTTGCTCAGTGTTTCAGAAGATACTGACCCTTGAACCCAGCAGGGACAGATCTTTTTCATAAAACCAATTCTCAAACCAAAGTTTATCTCCTGTGTGATGCAATCACACTATTTAACCAGAACTTTAACATCTGAATGAATTAACTACATTTTTTGACATAATATCATTCTTGTTTTGTTTTCTCCCCCTGTGACGCAGGATGTTACCATCAGTCCGATGGTAGATCAGGGAACGGACCTTCTCATGAACCAGGCAGATGTGGGTAAGTGGTCCAGGTGATTGGAAGAGAGGACCTGGTTGTCTTTCCCATCCTATGACTCAATCGTCTGATCTGGGTTTCAGTATGAGACAGGGTGTATTCATGTGTCTCTTATCGCTGAATAGAAATGGGCTGAAATTAACGTTGAACTAGAGAGGAGACAAAAACAGGGTGGGAGAAGAAATGACTGAATGATTCCTGTCCTCATTCAGATGTGGTCTACACCGCCTTTCTTCAGTGAACCAACTTCACAACTTGAGGTGTAGCTGCTTCGAACAACCCGATGAAAAAGACCACAGCAGCAGAATTAAATCAAAGCCAATGAAACACCATTTAGCACCTGCCAGGGATTTAAGGGATGTCATCATCGTCATCTTCGTCATCATCAATACCTTTAGTCTGCTCAGATGCCATGAGACTTGAAAAACAAAAAAACCTTCCCAAAGAATTTGGGTCAATCCCCCATTTCCAAGAAATAGTTGCAAAACTGCAACTATTTGTTTCCCTCACGTGTCAAAAACTTAAGGGAAACTGTTTTGAAGAATAAAAGCATCTACAATCGATTATCTCTGGAGGTCCCATATTTTCTTCACCTCAGGACCCTGTTAGAACAGTTTCATCCAGCAAACGCAGACCACATGAACCAGCTGTGATGACTTTAAATTGGTCTTCAGGTTAAAGGTGAAGGACTGTTCCTCAGTGTCTGTCAGAACCACAAATCAGGTTTGTATGGTCAGTGCATCAGTTTCACATGCATATACCACTGACTCTATGTGCATGAACCTCTAGAAATTAAATATGTGAAAAAAAAAGCAAATGATTGAAACATCTGGTTTTATAAATACCATGTGTAAAAGGAACACAATCTGCAGGAAAGACCACAGTGTGCATTTGAAATCCAGAAGTACATGACATATTTGAAAAGGATCAAATTAACTTAAACTTAAAAGATAAACTTAAAGATAAACTGTCGAAAAAAATCAAGTATCTATTGAAAGTTTGTGATCCAAAAGGCAGCACATGTATTTTACACCATGCCACAGGAGCAAGAGGAAAGCCACAGAACTCCAAGTCCACACACACAAA
>CAAKHB010007663.1:192157-210770 GCA_901007665.1 Aeoliscus strigatus
CCTCATGGGGGGGGGGGGGTGTGTGGGGGGGGTCCCGCCTCTGTTCTCTTGCTTGCTGATCACTGCTGCTGCTACCGGCCCGCACAACTACGTGTACACTGTCAATATTGAAGTGATCATTCTGATGACTAGACTTCCTGTTTTGATGAAAACACTGGATTTCCTTGAAGTTCAAGTATGAAAGGCAGCACCACCAAGAATTCATCCTCTCTGATCTCTCAAGGACTGAAGGGCAGAGACAGCAGTGTTCTAAATTTAAGTTTGCAAAAATGTTAACCTCTGTACTTCAGAAGGATATCGCCTGTGTACAAACATTCATGATGAGACAAAATGAAGCAGCCACTGCTCTTATATTTGCAGTGAGCTCTTCGGGTCATATAACACGTGCAGCATTGGTGGCACACACCCATCTGCAATGAATCATCAGGGCTACAACTTACATTCACCTCCTTTTTTCTATTGAATTGACTTCTATTGAGTTTATTTTTTTTACATTCAAAAGTGTTTATCACCTAAAGCTTTTCTTACAGCGATTTGGATATATCACTTTAACATTTGTTATGCTTGTCTGTGTCAAATCTGCAGGTATCATTGTTGATCTGTGCAACAATAAACAGCAACATACAGTAGCTGCTAATAGCCTGAGACATACTTTATTTTTTTTAATTTATGATTTATTTCATTAACATATTTATATTATGATACTTATGTACAAACAATATGTTGAGCCTTTGCGAGGGGTATTGATTTTTATAATTTATTTCAGCTGTTCTTTCAGAAAAGTAGGTTAGGAATCTGCAACAGCGGCTAGAAGAATATTCCCACTCACCCCTGGCCTTGACCCGTCAACATCAGCTGTACATGACACAGAGGAAAGTTACAGCCCTCAGCAATAACATCTCTCTGCACTTGACCTTGGATGTACAGCAGCAACCTCTCGCGTTTCAGCACCTTTGTTCTCAGGTTTCATACTCGGCCGCAGTTTTCCATGGTGCAGTAAATACAACAGGTAGTCGGGGGTCACATTAGCTGATTGGCGTGTTCTAATTAACGGAACCAGGTCAGATGTGATAGCCCGCATGACAAAGGAGTGGCGGTTGTGTAATATTTCAGTTTAAAATAAAACAAGGGTACGTGGCTGGGATTGTCGTGGGTTTACCCTCGTTACACACAACATACAGACATACAGTACATAGAGTGTGTACAGCTAAAACAGACATGAGGACACTCATCAGTATTTTTGACCGCAGTTCCATGCTATTCGTCGCCGGGCAAAGTCAAATGTCTCTTTACCACTTTGAACTATTTGTGGTGTTTTTGGCATTTGGAGGGCTGATTACGGTATTTCTTGGCGTTATCAATCAGCGTTATCGGTTCCCGTCATCTACCTCAGTGGGTTACATAAGACATTTTGGAGTTTCTCAAAGCGGGAGGTTCCCAAAATAAATCATCACCTGCACATTTCATCTTGGCTCGTGCCTGACTAATTTTCAAGGATTGCGAAAAGACTGAAAGAACTTAAAAGAGTCCTGCTTATCAGACGCAATCTCTTTTTTTAATTTAGTTTGGAGTGTTATGACTCGCAGATTGTGTAAAAGGAGTGGGCTATGACGCACACATTCACAGCGCGTCCTCTCTCTAATCCTGCTCCAAGGCCGTATCAGCAGCTCCTCGGTCTGTCCTCTGAACTTTCACTATCATTCCTGTACCTTTATTAGATACATTTGTCAGTGGTTTTGACTGTAGAGGTATTGGCGGTAGAAGGGTTAGTGATTCTTTATGATTCAGATCTGATGCCATCACCCTGTTATGTGAACCTACTGATGAAGGGAGAAAACCTAGTTTGACTGATCTAATTGTTCATCATCATCATGATACAGATTACCCAGCCCTAGGACACTATGTTGCTTTATGACAATGGCTGCTGGAAACTTGAAACTTGGCGAGGTCCAACCCTTGGCTCTCTGGGGTTTTACAGCCACAAAAAGACAAACAAGTGTATCAAAGGTTTTGAGCAAACCAGCAACAAGCAAAATCTGCAAACACTGTGTGGTGTAACACAAAACGTGAAGTATGTTTGAATGAAGTATGAAAAAAGATGGCTGAGAATCTATGCCTGTGATCTGTGTAGTCGATGAGCTGGATGTGGCGCTCAGACGAGTGTTAACCACAGATCCCCACTGCTGCACCGCAACTGCATCAACTACCTGTGTTCCAAAAATGCAGAGATCACTTTACATAATGAACCAGGACACTTTCTATAACACCGAAGCTCAGAAGTTAGCACAGATCTCAGACTGCTCATGACAACAATGCTTGCTTGTCCCAAAGCAGATTTACATCTTTTAAGATTAAGATGCACGGCCATCATTTCAACATGCACACATACCAGCTACTAGTCAGTTCAAATGGGTCCGATGCTGCTGATCAAACCGGATGTTTGAAACTGTACATAAAAACTGTATGTCATTATATAGGGGCAAAAAAAAGTGAAACTTGAAAAAAGTCAAAAGCAGGGGGAAGCCTCAAAGATACACCCTGTCCTACCTTAGTGGAGGCCATGTCGCTGACTGAGCGGTAGGTCTGGATCGTCTCCAGCTGGTCCAAACACCAGTCCAACTCTTCCATCGTCTCCATCGCCAGTTTCTGGTACGCCTCATCTGTCAAGAAGCAACCGGCACACAGAAACACGCAGTCAGAGAAGAGGGCACACATGGAGAAGTTCAGCCACTCCCAGGCAAAATCCACCCACAAATCCTGCTGGGGAGGCTGCTGCTGCTGCTGCTGCTGCTGCTGCTGCTGAGGAGAGGGAAGCACTAGAGGTGGTACCCAGCTGCAGAGCTCTGCGAAGAAGTTCAGCCAAGGATATAGGAGATAGGAATCAGGCCTGAGCTAAGGACAGAGCATATGACTAACACAGTGATCATTACTGAATGAGATGGTGAATATTTACAGGGGTTGGAATCACATTTAGACTATATCAGAGTTGGTCTGAACGGGCTAACGGACGCTTTAATGTTCTGTGCAAGGAATTCATGCTATGTTTTTTTTTTACTTTATTACCTCTTTCATTTCAACTTTTAAGACAATTAATAACAACAAGTTAATGTGCTTAGCTTGTTTCGTCAAAAGGCAATTCAATGTGCGTTCGGACAGAAAATGTATGAAAAGAAAACACAAAATGACTAAATCAGCACAAGTTAAAAGATTAAGTGCACACACACACACACACACACACAAACATCCATGAGCCGGCTGTGAACTAAAAAGCTGAAATACTCTTACGTGAACTCTGAGTCAATGTTACAGCCCTGCTCCGCTGATGTAGTTGTCTTATTCGGAGAAGTACGCCTGCATGGCGAGTTTGGAGCGAGTCTGTCGGAAAGTTGAACCAGGCGTTGTGCACACACACGCAAACACACGCACGCACACTTGTCTGCCGCCCCTGCATTGTGTATACTCTGGGTCTCCTAGCTGCAGAGCACAACATGGCTGCAGGGTGTGCACCGCGCCGACCTTAGCGTGGCCACGTAGAATGTGTCCCCTGCTCTGATCTTCTCGCCATCAAAGACATGAGTCTGTTTGCTCTCCCAAACACGAGAGGCACCTGGCAGCCTGCCCGAAGCCGTCCCTCACTCTGATGCGGGTAGTTGGAGATAGAAAGGGACTGAATGTGTGTGTGCGCACGCTCAGCTCAACTCAGCAAGTGTCCGGCATTAAACTGGCTCGCACTCGTTCAAACGTTTCTTCCCAGTTCTCCCCGACTCGTTTGACGTGGTTTGTGTTAAGAGCAGTGGAAAGGTCATTTTCTCTCCAATGAACTTTTAAACTCTGCTCAGACGGGAAGAAACATAGGTGGTCCTGGCTGTGGATCCTGTAACGGTCCTGTTGATCCTGTCAGACGAAACCAGCTCATCTTTAATCGGTTGTGGAACAGGTGAAAGTAATTCCCACATTTTCAACCATCTGATGCTCTTTTGAGAACACCAGGGTTCTACAAAATACGTCTTGAACAAAAACAAAAAGCTCTGTTCAGCTTCTTAACAAATGTCGCGTTCGAGGGAGGGTGTTGGGGTGTTCCAACACCTGGCTGACAATGACTTTCTCCTGGTGAACAAATCAAGCTTCCACTTAGTTCACGCACTTAGTTCTTTTGCTGAAAAGAAACTGTACATAATGGCACCAAAGACCATTTAAATAATTACAAGATTAAAAGTTGAGGCTTTTAACCACAATTGAATTCTGTGTCAATGACAGATTAAATTCACTAACCATGGTGGGGAGTTTTTGCTTGAATTCCACTCATCTGGCAGAGTGGAATTCTGGTCGACTGCAGAGGATAATGTGTATTTACAGTGTTTAAGGCAGTTAGCCAAAGTAAAGTGGTTCATGCAGCACTTTCATCCACGGCTGCTTGTGGTGATCAAAGCACCACACAAGTCTTATGTCAGCTCGGGTGTCGACGTGAAGCCGAGCTTTCGTGTTGTTGGTTACATCTCAATCTGAAATCATACTGACGCATGTATAGGACAGTACAGCTGTATGTGTGTGTGTGTGTGTGTGTGTGTGTATGATACTGACGTGGCGTCAAGGGAAAACCAGAGACATACTTTCTCGACTTTTCCAAAAAAAAAACACAAACCAAAAATGTTTCAAGGCTTAAAATCTGGTTTAGTGAGTCAGGATTTCAAACTCGTCACAAGACCAACTTTTTGCGGGTCCCCTCAGAAATCCACACAGCGGGTCACTGCCAGATCCACTTAACTATAACGCTTGTATAAGAGTTTTACTTTGATCCCTGCCCTTCAGGAAAACAACAACAATACAAATCTTTACTTCAGCCCGGTGCTGACCTCCTTTTTTTTCTGAATACTGTTGTATGGTTGGTAAGTCTGTGTGTGAACATCCATCAATTCATTATACACAGGCGTTAGATAACGGTTAGATAAAAGTAAAGTTTATTTATATAGCACCTATCCCAGATATAGTCATAAAGTGCTTCATAGATATAAAACTAGAAAAGCACTCGCAAAGTACAAACCTCCACCAAGCAGCTCATTTACCACCCATACTGTGATTCCCACCCATTATTCCCGTCCTCTATTCATTTTATCTCCTATAATAAATTCATTCAAACATGCCTTTGTCGCTAATAGTCAACTAAGGATTAAAAAAATCATTAGCAACCTCGTTACACAAATCATGACCTCTGATCTATTTTTTTTTCTCTTTGTTCTTCATTTTCTTTTTTATTGCAATAGTTCTTCATTTTCTTTTTTATTACAAACCTCCGTCCCTGGGTGGGCTCCAACTCCCCCAACCTTTGTGTTAACAGACAGACCCACTAACCACTGGTCCACAGAGACAGTCCACTGCTGCTGTTGTGGAGTTCTAGACACAGATGCTGAAAATGTTCCTATCTGACAATGAGGAAGAATCCTTCAACAGATTCCTGGATCCAGATGGTTCCAGAACACCACCAACATTTAATCATCTGGTCCTGGTCCAATATCAGCATTTCCTGAACATTTCATTAAAATCTGTTCAGAACGTTTTGAGTTATTTTGCAGACAGACAGATAAACACTGGCAAAGATTACGAAAAAATCTCTTATAGAATAAAACAGCAGAATACCAATACCAGCAAACAAAGAACCATTTAATGCAGAGAATAAGGCAGTTCAAAGTGATTAAGTAATTAAATGAGGTAGCAGCTCTGTACATGTGGGCGGATCAACACATCGATGTAGGTGAGAATCAGACCATGGATGGCCTGATAGGTACAAACTAAAATATTAAAATGGATTCTGAGATGGACCACGAGCCAATGGAGAGAGAGCGAGTTCAAAGCCTGGCTGCAGCATTCTGAATGAGTTGTAGCTGGTGAATGGATGATTTACTGAGACAGGTCAAAAGTGAATTAGTAATCTAGGCGTGACGAAACCAAAGCATGTATGACCATTTCTAATTCAGAATGGGATACAACAGACCTGAGTTTATCAATGTTTCAGAGGTGGAGAAAACATGTTCTAGACAGATGCTTTCTATGTTGTCACGACTCAGTCTGATCGAATGCCTAGAAGTTGAATGTCAGCACGGGAACAGACTAAATGATCACAAAGACAGTTTCACACACGTTGCAGCTCCTTTCAACTTTCAGAAAGTTCAATCCCTTCACACAAATACACCCACTAAAAGGACCCTGACCTTCCTCAACATTTTTGATTTTCTTGATGTACTGTTCATAAACCCTGAAAACATACATATTTTTCTTTCAAAACGTTTATTTTTTGCCATTTGCTCTAAAGTGGCAGCTATAGTTTGCGCTCGCTGCAGTGGATTACATTTACAAACTCCACTTGACATACATTTCTTTCTAACCCCAGTAATTACACCAGCTATTTCTTCGTTACAGCAGCGTGCACTGTGTACCGCCATTGCTTCAAGTAGGAGCGGGGGAAAAGCTTTCGAAAGCCAAATACAGACAAACAGCAGCACCACGATGTAAGAGGGGATTTCCACTGCCTCCACCAGGACACAAGGACCTTTCTGATCAACCCTCAGACGGACGGTGGCGCAGACACGAGAACACACACAGATACACATACCGCTGGACACACACGTCAGTGTGCCGTTCATATACATCAAACGAGGGCGGACTGCAGCGCTCAAGCATAAACACACAAACGTCTGAGGTGGTCAAGAGGAGGGAGGGTGCATCGGTTCATGAGGTCACTGTCTCTTCTTCACTTAAATTCCCTGAAGAATGTGTTTTCCTACAAAAAGTATACGTTCTTCATGGCTCGGACTAAATCTGTTGATGCAGGATTATTGGGGAGAACTACCGTCTTCAACACAGGTGCACATAGCCGAGCCTGAGACCCGTTTTACATCATTTGAGGGCGTATCTGCCCACACGATCCAGACCAGAGGAGCTGAAACCATGGGAGTTTAACTCTTTGTATGTGAGCGTAAGAAAGCTGGATCTGTCATCCTCTTATGGGAATAGAGTCAGTTTCCTGTGTGTGATGTAATAGTAGATGTAACGCAGTTTGAGGGCTGTAGAGAGTTCTCAGCAGACACAGTGGTAGTTTTAATCAACAGCGACAGCGACCTGCAGCACACGCACAGGATGGGGCTCAGTGGAGGAAAATATTCCCTCTCATGCTAATTTGTGTTTTTCATTTACTGGCTTGACTTCATCATGTAAACATCTAGGTTTTGAAGGGTGACGTGCCACGTTTTCTAGTGAACCAGCGTAAACAGACCACACACACATAAAAGGAAACCAAACTTTGACGCGAGATGAGTGGTAGCAGTGCCAGGTTCCTGAGACACAGAGTCAGTCTGTCATGGCATCTCTGGCTTTACAAGAAACAGAGAGCAGGCTAATCTAAACCCCACGATGCGGTTACACAACACTTCCTCACAAAGACCAGAGACAGTCCGGTGATGCAGGCGTCTGTTGTCGCGCTGCTCTTTCGCTTCTCAAAAGCGGAATTATGACTTCACATGGGCAGCGTTGCAAAATCAATCACCGACACACATTATGAGTACGGAGAGGCGTGGCGGTGGAGGAGTTTGCCGTTTAGGAGCATGTGGGTCGGCATTATTTGCGGATTAAAACATTTAAGCTGCGTTCTGAGAAATGACATGATGACGTCTAAGTTTGGTCAGAAATCATTCCTGTGATGTACTGAGGGGAAATGACGTTAGCCACACTTTGCTTCCTAATTTCCTGAATAATAAACAAGGACAAAAAGATAATGACAGGACATTCTGATCCAACAGAAGAGTTACATATGGTTCAATTTGCAGAAAAGCTTTAACAAAACCATAATTGGTTATATTTCCTTGGCGCGGCACCGGCACCAGTGAAAGCCCGATACACAGGCAGAGAGGGCACTTGAGGTTCCTCCACCTCTCTGCCCATTCCTCACTAAGACGACCTCCTTCCAAGTGTATTTGTGACATCAGACTTCAAATCATGGCTGCTGTGATTACTGGACAGCAGACCAAGCAGCTCAGCGACACCAAGTTTAATACCACGTGTAGTAACTTTGCGAACCAAACAAATGTTTCGTGCGTCTGTTAAGTCAGGAGCAGTGATGTAATACGCAGTAAGACAACATGTTGCACTCTCTGTATATGGTTGGAATATTTCGGTTTAGCCTCAATAATGTTCTGATGTTTTACAGTAATCCAGCATTTAGACTGAAAAGCAGAACGGTTTCAAGTACCTTGTCACGTTTTCAGAAACACTGGACAATGATTTAATGTTCTGTGCAGCATGTGGTTAGTGGGAGGAAGTTCAAATGAGGAAGCTAATGACTGTCGGCAAGTCGAAGATTTCTACCATTTGTTGAGCTTAGTAATTATTTCATCGACTCATGTGGCTCATTTCATGTTAAGTCAGGGACGTTTTTCTGGACATGCAATAAATCGATAAGAAGAGTCCAGCTTTTTTTTCAAAGAACGCTTTATGGCGCTTTCAAAGAAAAGTCACATATAAGTTCCTAGTATAGTGGGACATGTAATGAAGCTGCTTTGGACCATAAAACCTCAGACAGAGGGACTTCCAGAGGATACTTGGAGTACGATCCCCTCTTTCTGCGAGGACATAGTGTTCTCCTTGTCCTCACATGTACACATTCCTGTCTGATTTACTATAGAACACAGAGGGAAAGTAACAGAGAATGCTATAAATCTGGGTAAAACACAGCAGCTCTTACAGGGTGGACAGGGACACCGACCACCTTTCATTGGAATCACTCACAGAACAACCCTGCTGCTGTTACAGCGTTTAAAACTGAAAATATTAACAATAATACTTTGTAGGAGGCTGGTGAGGCTGCAGCTTCTGCCTCGTTCTCCTCCTCAATTTTTTTAGTTTTTGTGACAAAGATCTGTGCTACCATCCTTTGGTTCCATCGACTCTTGCGCAACTACAGAAATGATCCAGATGATTTTTTCGACTCTGTCATGCCTTGATGATTCCTGCACACACATGCGCACGCAAACATACACACAATGACAAACACACACAGACAGTGATTCACGCATATAGGAGGTGAGTGAACGCTGTGTGACATCAGTCTTCCATACGGTGTCTGCTACTATCCGACTGTCATGTTCTCACGGAAAAAAAAAACGTTGTGTTCCTCCTCCTGATAACACCGCAGACGTCAGTGAGACTGTTTGTGTGTCCTCTCTGCAGGTCGGCTCGGACGACCCGTGTCTGTCTTGTCCTTGGCAGCCACGTCTGTTTTGACTCTTGCTTTCATAAACTCTCATAGATTACTTTTATGTCTTCCACTCCCTCACACACGTATTCACACGAGCACAATGCAACAAACTGAGCTTTGTCCGTGTTACCTGAGCTGAACTCGGAGAGGAACAGAAATGACAAGCCTGAATGGCCTCGTTGTCATGCTGACTGGTATTTGCCCCTTTGGTTTGATTAGCAGGGACCAGAGGAGGCGTAAACCCCACAAAGCCAAACTCCTGTCAGTTTTTTCAACGTGCTGTCAAGATTTCCAGATAGAGCGGTCTGATCTGAATCATCAGGAAAGAAATACATTTTTACGTCATCACAACTCGTCAGACCACAGCTCAGCTGGGCAAATAAAAAAAAAAAAAAATGAATGCATGAAAGCATTGTTTTCCTGAAAATGGCTGAAGGACATTTTGCCTTTGGTCGACCAGTTCGCTGACACAAAAGATGTATTATCAACTGCCTATATGTACTGAAATATATTGTTACTGATTCTTTCATCATTCGTGGTTGCGCTGGAGACGATCCCAACGGTTTACGGGCAAACGTCAGGGTACAACCTAGACGAGTTGTCAGCTCATCACAAGGACACAGGAATGACAGACAACCATTCACACACATTCACACCTACGGGCAATTTACAGTGACCAATTGACCTTAGCATGCTTTTGGAGGTGGGAGGAACACGGAGTACCCAGAGAGAACCCACACACACATGGAAACTTGCACATAAACTCTACACAGCAAAAGCCCCAGGCCAAGAATCACTAGCAGGCCAACCACTGTCCCACCGTGTCGCTCAAAATACAGTTATAATAACAACAATAACTGTCACTCAAAAACACTGTGAGTGTGTGCATCTTCGGAGGCGTTCATTGACAGCGGTATTGACTTTCAGTGAGCTCGGACATTGTTGAGCTTCCAATTCAGATCATGAGCTGAGCCTGATTAGATATAGTAGATTCAATATCATATCCTATTTCATTGGCATTTCCAGCTGCCATTGGGACATTGTGAAGAATAAACATGAACCTTATCTTGATTGCGTTTAGTGTGAAGGCCGGAGTACCCTGAACTGAACTGAGCTGGTCCAGGTGGGGACAGAGACGTCTGCGTGGGCTGAGGAGCGGTGTGGGGTGCTATGACGAAGAGGTTTGCGTGCGAGGAAGGATCAGTGTCTCCAGCACCATATGAAGACCAGCTGAGACAAACCTCGTGTGACCTCAAACAGCACGACTCCCTTACGACGGGTTAGCGTGGTGTGTGCGAGGCCGTGCCTCTATCTCTGTGTCCATGTGGGTTTTTGTGCTTGTTCCAGACCCACATATGGGCTCTGCAAAATCAAATTAAGCCAATTAAGGCTGTTGGCGCTGGTGAACACGGACTGACTGCGATTGCCAGGATTGGCTCTCTGAAACTTCCTGATTGAATCAAGATTCAGCAACTAAACCGGCATGTGGCGTTCATCCTCTGTAAAAAGATCCACCACATTATTGCAGCGTAATTATAACCGAACCACAACTTCGTTCTAATTACTGCCAATGTTTGTGTTGATAATGATCAAGAGGATTTGGTCTGAACCGGTGTCTGTTATCGTAGATTTTAAAAAGGCGGCTTTCTGTCTCGTTCCACCAAGAGCAATGGGGGATTTCTTTTTCCCTTCCCGAGGAGGAGGAGTCCAAATGCTTTTGAAACACCCAAACAAAAGGGCCTGTCTGTGGAGCAGCGAGCGTTTGAATCCATCTGTGCTGAACTGAACAGGCTTGGTGGGACTTCAGGGGAAGGGCACCCGTCTACTTTATGACTGTGCTGACGTCAATGGCATAATTCAAATACTTTCAGCGTACTTGCTTCCAGCTTTCTGAACCTGCTCTCTCTCTCTCTGTCTCTCTCTCTCTCACACACACACACACACACAGATTCTCAGTGGCAAGCAGCAGCGAAAATGTGACATGGATTTGGACTTCATCAAAAACAATAAAACAGAAAAGGACTGAACTCAACTGGAGTGGAATCGTGTCACCCTGACATGGCTTTCATTCGCTCGGTTCGGTCTGCACACCAGTGATTCCAGTTTCTCTGTTTGCTTGATGAGAATAAAAAGACTGGAAAGTGAAGTGAAACTGAAACTGGAACTGAGAGAAAATATGTCGTACGTTAACATGATGTGATTTCTGATTTTGTCAATGGAACAGAAGATGGAAGTGAAATTACAATGCAGAGATATTTTCTATCAGTCACACTGAAGTCCTGTGTGTTGTTGGATTACTGTTTTCCATTCAAGCATATTTCCAGAAAATATATTCAAACATACTAGTTAGCTCATTTTATTTATTGCCAGACTCAAGATTCATAATAAAAACAGTAAAACCTCATTACATAAATACAAAAGTCACTCAATTAATCTGTAAATTTACTGCAAATTTATGAATATCAACAACCTATCCTACATTTTTAGGAAAAAAATTATATGGAGTTGCATATTTAATAGAGGGGTGGGCCAACAGCGCTGGTCTGCACGTTAATGACAATGACATAAAACATGAATGAAAGGAACAAACTGGACACTTCAGCCAGCCAGAATTTTGTTTCCATTCACAAGAGCTAGAAAATACAAATCCTGTTTATGTTTCAATCAGGATGTTGATTTTCGGCCACTCATCATCTGTGCAAGAAGAAATTTTCAATCAAACTTGACATTGGTCAACATCAGGCCTCTACAAGTGTGTCTTTTCCTGAAACTCTGCTCTGGATCTCCCTTGGCTGGGAGCCGCTGGGGCCTGTGCCAGGGAGTATGGAGCTTTCAGTAGGGTAAATATTTGGCACTTGTTTATGACACTGGAGACTTGTAAAGCAGGGGCCAGGCCTGTCGCTTTCTGGCCACATTTCAGCACTGGGAGTCATTTCAATTAAACTATGAACCCCCTGTGACCACAATGGAGGCTAATGTCTGACATTAAAACTGTCTGCAGGCGAACGAGACACAAAAACACCACTTGTTGGACATGTACTTCTTCTTACCATCCAATAACTGACCCTGTTAGTAGATTAGATAGCTGTGCCAGCTTCTCCTAAAACCTAAATGTCACGTTTCTTCCAAGGCTCCTGATTGACATTTGATAGTTCAAGCGAAGGGACACTGAAACGTGACCTATGACCTGCACGTAACAACAAAATCAGCTGAGACTTTCCCGAGTCACAACTTTTGCCTCGTGCAAAGGTTAGCATCGTTCATGGGTTGCTAAGCAACAGAGGATGGGTCTGACTAAATATGTGAATTCATGTCATTAATATGTCATTCTTGTTTTTTTTAAACCATATGTATATTCCCAAAGCCCATGAAGATATCCAGAACTGACTTTAAGAGGAAGTGGCATAATGACAAGCAGAGATAATATCGGTGTGCACAAGGCGAGACTAATTTATTTGTACAAGTAGAAAAGCTCTGGGAGAGACCAGCAAGCAGCTCAGTGATTTCCACCCAATAGTATCGTTCATTTTATCTCCTCTAATAAGTTCACTGATCATCAAACATGCCTTTGTCACGTGTCAATAATAAAATAGTTGTTACACAAATCATGCACTCAGATCTTTCTTTTTGTTCTTCATTTTCTTTTCATTTCAGTAGGAAAAAAAGAAACAAACGTCCATTCGTGACTGGGCTCCAACCCCCAACCTTTGGGTTAACAGACAGGCACACTAACCACTGGTCCACAGAGACAGTCCACTGCTGCTGTTGTGGAGTTCCAGACCCAGATGCTGAAAATGTCCCTAACATGAGGAATGAGGAAGAATCCTTCAACAGATTCCTGGATCCAGATGGTTCCAGAACACCACCAGCAGACAAACAGATGGATGAACACCGGCAAAAACACAACATCCTTGGTGGAAGTCATAATAGCCTTTAACGTGCAAGTGACACCAAGACCACCACTAAGACCAAGATAAACAAGTTCAAAGGTCAAAGACAGTATAGCAACGGCATTGACATACAAGCGTGTCTTTCCACCGCCATGTGGCAATGAGCTAAGCTCTTATGCAACAAATTTCCAGTATACAAATAGGCATAGCTGTCCCTTTCTACCCCTCTCTCCCCCTCTTTTGGAGGCTCGGAGTAGCACCCAGCTCATCCATCACCAACTACAAAGAAAAGACAAAGAGTCAAATTCCTGGTGAGGAGCAGAAGACAAGAGGGAGCATCCTCCTGGAGACAGTTGCGTAACCCTTTGGCCAAAACTGATGAATGTGAATTACTCTGTCTGCAATTAATCAGTGAGTTGAAGTGAAATGAAACCGAGAGGATTATACACAAATGGCTGCCTGAAATATCCTGAAATCAGTTACAATAAACATTAAGTTTTTTTCCTTCATCAGCAGTAAATGCTTGTATTTTCTTTATGAAATACTTGGAAACCTCCTCCTCTTTGCCTCATGCCATCTGAGACACAAAAAAGACAGACACAGCACACCACTGAAAGCAGATGGTTTTCGTGCTGGAACACGTAAGTGAAGGTTACACAGTCTGGTCTCCACAACAAGAAAAAAATAAGCTTTTTTTTATCTCCACTGGCAGGTTGGTGATATGGACTGAGCTGTGAGTAAGTCAACTGATATTGCAGTGACATTGCACTGTTACGCATTTTACAGGCAAA
Organism: Aeoliscus strigatus; assembly: GCA_901007665.1. Taxonomy (NCBI): domain Eukaryota; kingdom Metazoa; phylum Chordata; class Actinopteri; order Syngnathiformes; family Centriscidae; genus Aeoliscus; species Aeoliscus strigatus. The sequence continues at coordinate 206,083 of CAAKHB010007663.1, forward strand.
CGCTTACTGTAGCTTGTATGATGAAAACGCTGCGGTAGAAAATACTGATGACGTCACCTTGTCTCCAAGAGTCAGCGCATATAAACAAGCGTTGGATCTGAACGGACTAGGAGAGCAGGCGGTTTGAAGGAGGCCTGAGATATTCCTCACCTCCTCTCTGAGAGCAAACACATCTGTCACAAAGTCGGCGCACACACACACACACACACACACACACAAATTCAGCGAGTGCTGTAAGGTGCCGATGAGCAAACAAGAATACTGTAAACACACACACACTCGAGGATGTGAACACACACTAAGATGTGCATTTGTCAAACAGGCCGGCAGTTTTATGCATATTACATCTCAAAGTAGCACGTCAGTGTTGCTGGTGAGGAAACGTGGAGAAGAGCGAGTGAGGACATGTTTGATGACGTTCTTACTGGGACAAAGTTCCCAATCATCTTTCTTGATTTTTTTTTTTTTTTTTCTTACAATAAAAATCATAATTGGGTGACACGGTGGGACAGTGGTTTGTACTGTTGCCTCGTGGGTTTTCTTTGGGTACTCCAGCTTCCTCCTACCTCGAAAAGCATGCTGAGGGAAATTTGTCTCCAAATTGCCCGTAGGTGTGAAAGTGAGTGTGAATGGTTGTTTGTGTTTCAGGAGGCTGAAGCTGGTTATCCGTCCTTATCCGTTTATGAATGAAAAAATAAATTAGATGGTTAAATTTATCCAGAGATTTGTAATGGAAAGTTATTTTTTCAGCCAACCTAACCAATTTTAGATGATTTTTACTTAAAAAAAAATCACTGATTTTTTGCAATTCCCGTTAAAACACTGAGAAGAGACATGTAGTGAGGCACCAGCTGCCTGTACCTCACTGGGGATTAACAATCACTGAAGCTAGCAGTGAGACTTAAACTATATTTCTATAGTTTAGCAGATGTACACAATGTACAGTGTTTTTTGCCAACAACAGTATACAGTATGTGTGTATCAAACAGCTGTGAAGAAGCACAGGATTAGGCACGCAGTAGCGATGCCTCATGCTAGGGGGCAGTAATGAGCCCAAGGATTCTTCTTGACTGTTCTCAGCTGCAGAATAAGTGACAGCAGCTACAATCTATAGTCAGTCAGTCAAGTGCAGACATCCATTTGTTGTTACTTTCGAATTGCAGGATTAATATCTAAACCAAACCATTTTCTAAACTGGACTTTCAATGGAAGAAGGAGGTAATAATTCAAGGAAGACCAACGATCTCCATGGAGACACAGAGACTTTTAAAACTCACGATAAGGAACATTTCTACAAACAAGTTATGATGCTTTTGTTCAGAAGGAGCGGCGCACAGACTTACTGATAAGTAAATGTAAGACCATGATCATGTTTTTTTTAATTAAATGGTCTTTTTTGTGTGCTTCAGTTTGTATGTGTACAGAATGCTGATACTAGACTTTAAGCAACCCGCTAACTGTTGCCAATCAAGGGTGAATAGGCTACAACTGTACGTTCATATGTTTGTGAATGTGATTGTGTTGAAGCCAGAACCTCACCAGACATGAACCTCACTGTACATCACTGCTTGAACTACTTCAACGGCAAAATATAACAACGTCTGTGCAGGCGTAAATATCTTTATAACAATTGTGCAGATTCACACACGCTTCATATTGCCAATGGTCGTGTTAAACAAGGGTTAAGTGAAGCGAGGTCGTGGATGAGTAGTGAATGATGTTTTCATGCTGAGGTTTGTGACGCAGGTCAGGCCCTTTGTCTCTGTCGGGCCGAAGTCATCCGTCCTCAGAGAAGAATGGATGAACTGTGAGAAAGAAAGAGTTCGCCTGTGGGGGGGGGGTTGGGCCGTAAACACCTGGGGGATGCTGTGTACGTGAGTTAATTTGTCATTCTGTGGTGTGTGTGTGTGTGTGAGAGTGTGTGTGAGGAAGTCACTGTCTGTTTCCTTATGAGTGTCACGACCCTGCCCAGCACTGACTTCCTCTCATGGACAACAAGGTGATAAATATTCACACACACTTCATCAAACACACACACACACACAGAGAGAGAGAGAGAGAGACAGAAAGAAAAGAATACAAGTTCTATTCTATCTGTGCACATAATTCACCTACTAGATTTCTGCACAAAATCAAGGGGGGCAAAACAGGGGTGCAAACAAAATATGAATATGCAGAGAAAAGGAAGAGAGAAAGAGAAGGATAAAAAAGAAGAGATAGAAATGGAAAGAAAAAAATATAGAAAAAGAAGAAAGACAGAAGAAAACGCAAAAACAGAAAAAAGAAGAAGACAGATACTTTATTAAGCTCCAAGAGAAATGATCAAGAAAGGAAAAAAGAAAGAAAAGAAGAAAGAAGAAAGAAGAAAATAGAGGGGAGAAAAGGAGAGCAAAGAAAATAAAGTGAAAAAGAGAAAGACTAGAAGAAAGGAAACAGAAAAGAACGCAAGGAAAAAAGAAAGAGGAAAAAAAAGAAACTGCTATCCTGTCCTGAGCTCCATGTTATCAACTATCAAAAAGAAGAAGAAGAAGCTGTTTCCTTCATTTGCTTGAACTGAGACAGTTTTACAAAGCTCATACTGAACTACAGAGTAAGTACAAATACACATTCTGGGGACAACAGATGAAACACCAGGCCTCAACATGAACCTGGATGGAGAAGGGCGTGGGTCCATACTGAGACCACACACTGTAGAAATCGGGACAATACGGCTCCGCTTCCTCCCACTGAAGCCAAAGTACTCCAGATACAGACGCTGCTGGTGACGTCAGGTGAAATCAGAATCTGCACAGCGGCGACCAGAGAACGGTGCGCCCACTCATCTTGCTTGTCAGCAATCAGTTTACTGCAGAACAGCATATGACTTACTAGTGGATTCACTGCGTCGGTCACATTCAACACCGAATTTCCCTTGAAGATGAAGAAGATCACAACTTCTTTCACAACTTCCACTGGCCCACACTGAAAAGACACTCCCACCACTGCCGGGAAAGAGTAAAAAACACACAATAAACAGATCCAAACAGCTGACGTGATCTTGTCAAGTGGCGAGAGGCAATGGCGTATTTCACCCGCACAACTGTTACTTCACTGTTGCGAAGTAAAGATCTCTTTTTCTCTTCATCTGCCCCTCTCTATCTATCACATACAATGAAATAAACGTGGTGCCGGCACTGCTTGTTGTATTCTGAGCCCGGCATGGACGAACCAGAACAGCCTTGAACTCCAGCTACTTCTTTAACTCGCTGCTGCAGTAAATCAGAAGGGAGATTATTCTACAGACATCACAGCCTTCCTGTCAGCTGTCTAAACAGTTCCAGTAAGAGAAACCCAAACCCCGTCAACACCACATAAGATGTTTCACTACGGTTTCACCTCCATACCCTGCCCAGTGACCAGTGAAGCGAACAGCTGAACCAGTTTGAGGATTCAAAAAAATGTTCAAAAACGTCCAGTTATAGTGGAATCAAACAGTTTCCTCGTCCTGCTCTTTAACAAAAACTTGGCCTGAGAGCTACACCTGTGACACCGAATGAGGCTGCAGTACTTGTGCGATATTTTGTGGTTGGTTGGCACAGCAGCCGCACCGCTGCCGTCTACTGAGAGAGGCAGAGGCGGGAAGTAGTAAAGAGGGCAGGTAACACAAGACAGCCTGGAGCAGAAATACTGAGACACTGAGTCACAGTATCTGCATAGTGGGAAACATGGCTGAGAATATAGGTCTGTCAACCACCTGGAGAAATAGAAGCCTGAAAGGAGCAAGCTTGGACCGCAATAAGGTGAGAGTGGAAAGACGGAGGGAGATGTTGCCATAGTAACTGTTGGCATTATTGTGTAAATGCAATGCAGTGCGCAGGAGAGAGACTGGCAGATGTGACATTTAGACATGCTGGTCCTGACACATATCTGCGAGCACTGGTCCAGCATTGCCTCACCGGCCCCTGAAGGAATGCAGATGAGATTTCTGATGGGACATACCGAACGTGAAGACAGCAACAGCCAATGCCTTTCAGTTGTAACTCAGAATAAATAGTCTCCCAACATCATCGGGCAGACACAACATCCAGCAATGCTCGCTGCATGGCGCAGACGTGGCTGCATGTGTAAACATAATTATTTGAATAATGGAAGACGATCTCCAGCTGGTGATCACATTACCGTGACACTCTGGTCTGATTATAACCGTAGTTTTGCTTTAAATATTTAAACACGTGTCGATCTTGACTTGCACATCATAAACAGCAACATCCCCCAACTGTCCTGAGACATAATCAGCAGCGTGGATCCACACACATGCACTGGGAGCAATTGGTCTCTATTTGGAGCCAGTGAGAAGCTGAGGACAGGTGCAGCGTTGTGAACCGGGGGAGTGCGAGCGGAGCCGCTAGCTTCAGCTGGCTGTGTCACATGACAGCCTATTATGAGATCCTGGTAAATAAATGCCTGCATTTGCATAGCTGTGTGTGTGTGTGTGTGTGTGTGTGCGCTACATGAGAAGGCCACTCACTCACTCACACACACAGAGTCACAAACGTACGCACACACTCCAGCAGAACAAAGATTATGAACGTTATCATTTGATAAACACTTTTCTTGAATGGAATATAAAGTGACTTTTAATTGTACTCACACTGTTCATGCTGCTGTTTCAGCAGATGTGTAAGTTATTTTAAAAGTTTTTACAATAG
>CAAKHB010007663.1:215812-232573 GCA_901007665.1 Aeoliscus strigatus
CACACACACACACACACACACACACACACACACACACACACACACACACACACACACACACACACACACACACACACACACACGTATTGGTCTGCGTAGGTGCACGTGTTCTCACACACTACCTGGAACTGATGCGGACATGTGCATGCACTTGCAAAGACACACATGTATGCACACACATACACACATATACACACACAGACACACACAAAAGTCATGAAAAAGAAAAGGGAGGTTTGTTCTTATCTTTGAGTGAACAGATTCAGTAGATAACAGTTTGTGTGTGTGTGTGTGTGTGTGTGTGTGTGTGTGTGTGTTCACTACCAGCTTCACTGTGTTTCAACAAGGCTAATGAGCCCATTGACAGAAAAGTCTAAACTACAGTGTTGGAGCTGGAGACAAATGGAGTTCAAAGTGAAAGTCAGCACGTACACGAGTTCATGAGAACAGATGGAGGAGAGGTTTAGAAAAATACTGAGGACAAGGAGAAATGAGAACGACGTGACAGCGGTGGAACGTTTGAAGTGTACTTCAGTGTCACCGCAGACGGCCTCTTACCGGGGAGACAAACTCTGGTGATCTGTGGCTGAGTCGTGGCAGCAGGAGACCTCCTGAAGGACAGATGGAAAAAAAATCCCTTCATGTAAATTTTGCGTGAAAAGGTCGGGTCATCTAACTCACAAAAACAATTCTCATATAGTATGTGAGCTTTGAAGTGGAATCCAGAAACGACTCCATTTTGGATTACAGTTGATTCACGCGTCTACACTGCGTAGGACTACAACAAGACGGCAGCATGGCAGAGGAACTACATGGCCACTTTGAGAAGGAGAGATGACAACAGAATGTTCTGTATCATAACTGTTTGACATAAAGCCGTAAACAGCACACACTTATTTGATGTCCTTTTCTTCGGTTGCACATCACTGTCTTCCAGCAGCATGTCCTGCTAATATCATTAGTTATACTGTATTTAACAGCACTCAGAATTAGCAGATTTGATCTGAAGAAAAATGTACCGATATTCTCTTTGTCCAAACTCAGGAATCAATGAATGAACCGAGGTTGACAGGTAGAATTCACGATGTTATCTGGATTAATCCCCATCAGCCCCATCAGTACATGATATGTTTTTGGAGCCATCATGTGGAAATCCCCACTCAGCACTATTGCAGTATTTTGGTAAATGAGTGTTTGCAGAAAAGGTGGATGAGAGGATTCAAATCATTCTGAGAAAAGACAACTTGGCTGAAAATGTTAGATTTATTTAAGAAGCTGGTTGCTTCTAGTTTTGATGATGAACCAGGCTGCACCTCTGCTGGTTGTAGACTTCTCATTTATCCTTAACTGTGTTTGTGCCTTGACGTAGTGCAGGCTGACACCTGACCACCAGACCTGAGCTCTACAACCTCCTCATGCATTGATTCTAAGTGTTTCCTTCAATATTAGTGCAAGGGATGTACATGGAATATATTTTAGATGGTAGGTGTTGTGGGTTTGTGCTTGAATCATACAGGATGAATAATAAAATGATGCTCATCATTGTCCAATCAATACCTGAGTGTGAGAGCGAGCAATGGTCGGTGAGAGGGTTCTGACAGACAGACACTCAGGGAACGGTCTGAACATGTGTCGTCATTTTCCAGTAGATGTGTGAATAGATGTGTTTGTCCACACGTGTATATTCCCTGCTTTTGTCAACGTGTGGGCGAATGTAGGTCAGACAGGTTTTAATGCAGACAGCCGAGTGTTGGTGCGACTCGTGCAGAGGGAGCATCCTTAGAAACAGCAGAGGAACAAGGGAAAGGCGCCCTACATACATACTGAGTGAATCTGCAGCTGCAACCTCCTCTGCATCGGGAGGGTGACTGCTGTTGTTGTTTGAATAACAGTTTTATACTTCATTCAGTCTTCATTAACACTGTGTGTGTGTGTGTGTGTGTGTGTGTGTGTGTGTGTGTGTTTGTGTATTCTGTTCATTATGTGTCTAATGTCTTGAAGCAAAAATCTTCAGGTGTTTTGTTGGATCACTCCTATTCATGTTGTGTTCTAAACTCCCAGTGATGGTGTGAGTGTGGTGTTTGTCTCCTGTTTGCTCACAGCCTCTGATGAGCTGCTAGACCCGACCTCAGCTCATTTACAGATCAATACCTCCCCCTAGTGGTGACATAACGCAACTGCAAATCTTTTTTTGTCTTGCTGAACAATCAATCACCGTTAGATTAGATTTCATTCGTGAATAATCACAGAGAGTCCTTGTGAATTCTTTCGCTTGTTTGTTCATTATGGTCCAAACATAACCAAGACTTGGAACACACCTCCTGCAGACATCAGGGAAACCATCTCTTCAAATATTTTTAAGACAAAGCCACAAACCTACTTTTTACACACACTAGCTTATTACTGCACCTCTGCAAAACTGTTTTAATTTCAAAATCTTTATTCATATCTCAGGTTTTATGTGTTTCTATGTCTTTTAGTCATTTTGCTGTAAAGTACTTTGAGCTGCATGTGTGTACGAAAGGTGCTAAACAAATAAAGATTATTATTTATGATTAATGTTTTCCTTATTATTTAGCTTAGAATCAAACATCTGTCAAGTTAGCTGCACACTCTCCAGTACATTAATTACAGAATAGTTGTGGGAAGGAGCTCCATGTTTCTATCCAGATACCGGGGACCAGAAATTGACGGACGACTGCACGTCAGAGGGACAAAGCAATGAGCTGGGTCCATAAAACAAGGAATGACTGAGAGGAGATTTATGTGACTGCTTTGCATTATTATGGTCGTAGTCACTGGATGATGGGCGAGCTCTGGGTTTGTTGTGTCACTTTAATGTGTTGACTCGGTAACACTTACTTGTTGGAGGCGCACTGGACATTGGTCAGAACGGTGAAGTTGTTCCTCACACTTCGCAGACTCGCCAGGACCTAGAAAAGAGGCCAGAACGATAATGGACAGACTCTATGAAAGTTACATCTGTGCTTTCAGCGTTAAGAACAGGTTTTAGAGCAGTCTAAAGAACAGACAGGGTATAATTTACCTGAGCAAAAGGTGTTACGATCAGGTCATCACCATGTCTGCATACAAGACAAGAATGACACAGTAAGAACAGGTCATATATCAGGGTTACATGGCAACAACCTGCTACCAGATGGGACTGAAGCGGAGGATGATGACCCAGCAGGCCTCATTAATATCATTAAGAGTTGGACTGCAAAGAAGGAGAGGAGGAGTGTGGGAGCAGGGTCACGGTCAAAACTGGGAGTCTTCACTTCGGATGAGATGTAACCTTGTAAGGCATTCAGCTCTAACAGTAACCTATTTTTGTCAACTGAGAAAGGGCAAAATAATAACGAGAAATCCACTCAGATCTCCACCAAGGCCACCGCTCACCGCTCTCATTATTACACACAAATCATGCATGTCTCAATCTAATGATACAAAACCATCAGGAATGTTAGATTTAACCTGGTGGTCACATCAGTGGGCACATATATAAAACCCACACTGACACCTCTGTAACAAAATTATTGAATTAGAAAACTGAAGATAAAATAAAAGTAAATTAAATTAAACATTTCCTGAACAGGAGGAACTCCCTGGTAAATTCTATAAACATAAATCCTATATAAATACATATCCTACTGTAAGTTGCACTGTCCTGCTCACAGTAGTGGATCGATGTGTTCTGTGGGTTTCTTATTGTCGTCATGTTGAGCAGGAGTTCTGGAGTTCTTTGTCAGTATGAACACCCACACCTATGTATTTATTATCCACTCGTCCACTGGGGGGCAGGAGTCAGCAGCCTGTGGGATGTCCAGTGGTGAACTTACAGCGGGACTGCAGACGCCATCTGTAACTCCCGGGGGTGCTTTAAATGACTCATATTAAACTCTAAAATATTAGAGTATTACTAGTTTTTACATATTTATGCCAGTACTAGTATCTACAGTGTAGTGGCTTTTTTGTGACTGTGCTATGGATGTATACATATGCCTCAGACACAGACACACACACTTAGGTGACGCGTGAATGTTTTGTTCACATTCTACTTACAGTTCCGAGGCAATGGAGGAATTCCGTGACATGGACTTCGGTGACAGATCATAGTCGCTGTCAGAGCGATACAGGAAGGACTCGCGGCGCTGGTTATGACCGGGGAAGTTGGTGTGGAGAACCAGACCGGAGCCCGGGGACACCTGTGGGTCCAGAGGGCTGCAGCTGGCAGACGGACCATTCTCCACATCAAAACTAGAAAACAGCACACATTTTGGTTAAAAGACATTTACATTTCAGGAAAAAGGAGACAAAGTTGTTTTGGGATAAAACTTTATGAGCTTTTATATAATGGTACAAAGCATAAAATCAACATCGAGTCTTGTTGGTTTCTCTATTTTTTTTTTTTTTTGACGTTGGTTTCATCATCAAGATATCTGTAGTCTTAATTACTGAGAGAAGAGAGGAGTCGTTTCATGTGGACTATGGAGATAAAATGCTGTCCAACTGACACACACAGATACATACACATCCATGAAAGGACTTGACATGACCGGGTAATAGAGGGCAATGTGACATGCTACAGTGCACAGCGATCATTCACTAATGGGAGCTAGTGAGACAGAAACATTCATGAGGAGGGGAAAGTGGAAAAATGGATGAAGATGGAGCACTGATGCACCACCAAGAAGGAGGAGCCTGTTTATTACGATTCGATTGCACACACAAACATAGTGCCGGACTTGTTTTTCCATGCACTGATTGTCCTACAGTCACTAGTGTAACTTTATCCTGACAGGATGCTTCTTTTGTCTGGTAAACACACACAGGGAGAGCACATAGTGGTACAAACAGAAAAACAGGAAATGATTTGGGCCTGAATTTACATTTTCCTCATTTTCCTACTCAGCTCATTTGACAGAAATGTAGAATGGATCACTCACTTCTGTCAGGAGAGGGACTGACTGACTCCTGACTGTCAATATAAAAGCCCATTTCTGTTACGCAGGATTCTTGTGTTAATTAGCTTGAGTTGACTCTTTCTTTTCCAGGGCTTTTAATGAAAGCATACGGGAAATGGAGCGGCAGGACTTTTTTTTTTAACTACTTGGCACAGCAGCATTTCTTGATTCACTTTCACTTTGATCAAACAGCGACAGAGACAATTCAAAGCTGATGTTTACTGTAATTCAATTTTTGTAAAATAAAGCTGAGCAAAAAGTGTAAAACTGATTTACTGAAAAAAAATGAAATTTTGCCAACAGCAGATCATCGTCTACGCATGATTTCCTGTGCAGGTTGATGAAGATGTCCCAAAGACGCACTGAGACAATGTTGAGAGAAGAGAATATGGGCATGTAAGATCAAAAGTAGATGTGTGCGCACGTTACACATGTGGACACATGCGTTCCTGCACCGTGCACTGAATGCTTGACTGCCTCTGCCCTCAGGTCATCCACCGCTTTTTTGTGTTGTGATCACGTGTACAGTCGGCTAATCCTGGAGCCTGCACAGCTGAGCATACCCACAGCGCGCGTGCACACACACACACACACACACACACACACTTCCTTTCCGCTATCCTCAACAAAGGATGGACGGCTTCACATTAACCTTGTAGATAAAGATGATATACAGAGCAGAGGAAATGCCTCCAGGACACTTTGAGACATCAAAGATCAGCGTCCACTCACTCTCTGGGATGAGACACATGATAAACGGAACAATAAAGAACAAAGAATACACGCCACAGTTCAAACTATCACCATCTCACACACGGTACGCTGGTAACTCTGAGCTCGGTCATGTGGCCTCTGGTCTATTACCGTAACACCAGCATGTCACCTCCCCCTCGACCTTGAGCTGAGTCACATCCTTATGAGGGAGTCTTTACTGTCATGTGCACAGTGAGAAGGTGAGAGTCTGGATGGAGGTGTTATGACAGCTTTATCTGTCTGTAAAATAACACACGATGACTGAGCGGTTTCCTTAGTTACGCCTCTTATTATTTGGGTTTAGTCACGCTCGAAGTGCAACTCATCGTGAGTTTCATCTTATCTGGTTTATTTCACCAGTGAGTTCAATACTACATTCTATCAGTGCTAAACAAATAAAATGCTGACATTCAACATGCAACTGTCGGGTAAATCTGCCCACAAATGATAAGAAATACCCACAGACATGAAGTGAACTGTGAATAACTGCACTTACGACCTTTCTTTTCTATTGTTTTTCTTTTCTATTTTTCTCTGTGACTGTCTGAGGGACTGATGCCAACATCTCGTTCCTTGTTATCGATAACTGTACTTCACACGCCCAACCGGTCAGGTCCCAGCAGACCATTAATAAAACCCAGCATTCTTGGAAGTTCATTCTCTAACTTTTCTGACTGAAGTCATGAGAACTCAAATGCTTTCCGCCACTTTCAGATTCAGTGGGTGGATGATTTTCTGAGCTGTGATTTTAAAAGTGTAATTGTTCAGTAATTGGCGAACTCTCGGAAAAGAAGCATTTATCTTGTGGCCGTGTTTTTACTCTCATGTTCTTGACCGGACAAAGAAGGGATATCCCAGAGTTGGGCCTCAGGATAACAACACAAAGTCAGTCTTGGGAACAAAGACTGTTTTCTGTGAAACACGGTGTCCTGGTGGCTTATGAGATTAGTGTATTTGTCTGGGAACCCGTTCCCACTCGTACTATTCTCTCATGATTTCTCTTTGAAGTTCATCTACAGAAAGAAAATATGCTTGAATTGTACTTATCAGCTTTATATGTACACATATACAAACATAAAAGTGGAAGAATCCAGTCTTTTGCTCCGTCTGTTTCATGTCTATTGTTCAGAAACAGGATCTGACCTGCTGAGATCCACACCTACAGAGACTAAATGTCTTCCTCTATGGAGTCTCTTATGAGCGGCCAAGGCTGAGAGGAAATAATCTCTATAACGACGTGACCTCAGAGAATCTCAATGTGTGAACTGAGGTTTAAAGAGACATGGTGCTTTCATTTTGTTTCCCTGATAGTTTTCATCCTCCAAAGAACTTCAGTAAGCTTGTGGGAATGGACGCATTTTCCAGCTCATCACGAATGTAGGATTAATCATTGTGTGTTGGTGTTATGTTAGACGAAAGCAACCAGGAAGTGCTCCGTTTGACCTAAAAACAACTTGCTCAGATGACACGACATTCCATTCCCATGTTCCCACCGCGTACGTCCGTCTGACTGACTGATTGACTGAGGCAACGGCTGAACAGTTGATTGAATAAAAGACCGATCGTTTAAAAACAAAACTATTTCTCCTGTTGGCACTCTGCTTCTTATTTAATGACTGAAACTCATCAGAAGCACACACACATACACAGTAACCGAGTCGTATTTTACATAGGTTGTCATGTCTGTGGACATGGAAGTAACGTTCACGTTGTCCCTAGTCCAGCTGGGTATTCATGTCACTTTCAACCATTCCTACACAGCAACACAGTTACCATTATAGAACCAAACCAATTTCAAGTTTCTTAGTAAAATGTGTCATACAGTATGTTTCATCCAAACATTCAACTAAACTTTATTCAGATTGTTGTAAAGAAACAGGTAGAGAGAGAGAGAGAGAGCATTCTTATACTTGAAATGAATCTCTTCCTTCCTGTGTGTTATGTTGAGAGGGAAACCAGTGACCATTTATCAGGTCGCACAAACACAGGTGCCATGGAAACACCTCCTGTTTGTCTTCTAGTGTTTAAACACTCCAAAAAGATTATCAGGTGAGGACTTACACTAATACCATCAATCTTGCCAGTAAAAGAAAGTTTTTATAGATGAGATGTCAAGACTTCCTGTGCTGCTTGTGTTGGAGACGCGGGGAGAAATGGAGCGATGCCTGGGACAGGCATTCGCCTCAAAGCCCTTTCTGTGGGACCAGCCTGCTCTGTGAAATGTGCCAGAGCTCTGAACGCGAGCTGACTGACTGATCCCTTCAGGCCGAGCAGAAATAGCAGCTGAATTTCATGTTCTGAGGAACGCAGTCAGGTCTCCCTGCATGACTCTGCTGCAAAAGACCTAATAATATATGCACAAGATCTCTCAACGAACATACTTATTACATCATAATAAGAGGTAGCATTTATTATCAACATCCACGACATAACATCCATCAGCTTGTCCAAATCTCATATCAAAACTACTCTGAGTCAAACACGTCCCTTGGCCGCCAAAAAAAGAAAAAGAAAAAAAAAAGAAAAGGAAAATAGCACTTATTAATAGAAATTAGGCCACGAACATAATCAGGACTTGTGCCAAGTCATTATTCATGCATACAGAGGTTCAAATTCATCATAGCAGATGCTCTCAATCTGTACGAGTCAATCACAGGCTTTGTTTCAGGGAAGCTGGGGGGGGGGTAGATAAATAGATTAGATAGATACATTAGATAGATTAGATAGATGATAGATGATAGATGAATGACAGATGGGTGGATAGAGAGCTATTGACAACTATCGAAACCACATAAGAGGATATTAAGCAGCAGATGCTAAAGAAGGAAACTCAGCAGGAGATTTCAAGTAGCAAACATGAAGTGTGGCATCCTTTTTCCATGACATTGTCTGTCTGCACAGCCTCACTGCTGACACTGACCTGGAATCAGATCCAGACAGAGCTGTAATGTACTATTTAAAAAGCAATGCACTTCAGGCAGAATGACCTTGATGGATGGATGGATGGAGGGACAGACGGATGGATACTTCTACCTCTGACTTACTCATTTTCATCACCTTTGTCCCTCAATCTGGATTCACTATCCTCTCAATCCATCTCATTCTTCCAGACATCACTTAGTATGAACTTCATCTTTGACATAACGACACTTATCAGCAGCAAACCGCTGCAGCTGATTCAGCTTCACTCTCTTGAAAATACTTTTTAAGAAAGCCACATGAATGTAGAGCCATGTTTTTTTCTACTCTGTATCCATCTCCATAACAACATATCATACAGTACAGAACATGCCCTGAAAACAAAATACTGCCAAACCACAAACGCTGCAACGCAGTGGCACGCCCCACACACAAACACTGAACCCTGTTCGCACAGAGCCAGTTCGGGGCCGGTTCAGCGTAGCTGGAACGAGAAGTCTCATGCAGATGTGGAAGCTAATTTGAGGCGGTAAAGGGTCAGTCCGCGAGCAGCTGTGACACAAACCTTCCATTTAAGCCACATTGTTTTTGGTCTAGTGACCAATTAAAAGCTTCATTACATGCAGCATTGCTCCCCAACTTTGCCTAAAAAGGCTCCTGTTGTCGTCCAGCGGACACGCAGCTTGACTCGCTGTGAGTGACGTTTATTTATACCAGTCACAACCAATGTTTCCACAAATAAGCAGTTTTGCAGAGGAGCTTCAGACATGTTTTGGGAATAATATTCCTGCGCAGTAATGTGTGTATACTTGAAGCCGATGTGCATCTGAGGAAGGCAGCTGTGATGTTTGTTACGGCGCCATAGGAATACGGGTCAGTGTCCAAATATGTGGTTAAGCCCATCTCTGCAGGACATCATGTAAGTGAGCTGGATATCTGAGAAAACACTCTCTGGGAGTCTTGAGGGCAACTAATGTATACAGACAAACACTGCTGACTGCTGCCATGTGTGTAAAGACGTTACAGTATGTTCAAACACGAGCACACACTCCCAGGCAGTCATGAAGTAATTACACCACGGTGCTCACGTGGCTTCCATACTTGTCTACTTGTCATGTGTAGCACAGTAAACCATTTATGTACTTGCGCGTTCTTCAGTTTAGTCCAGTATTTTCCACAGGAAACCGACCGTCAAATGTGAATGTGGACGTTCACTGAGCCTCCAGTGATTTGACTCTGACTCTGTGTTTGCTGAACAAACTACCTTAATAGGAACTATTAGGCTCGTTCTCAATTTATAGTCTGTGTCTACAGATGATCTTTACATGACGCAAAACTGAGATGCTCTTTTGTGTCTGACAGAAACTTCTTATATTACAAAAATACATATTTATCTGCTGGGTCCTTGGTCAAACGCTCTTAGAACTTTCCTGTGAACTCCCTTAGGGGGCAGCACCTAGTACTTGGGAGCCCTGTCACAAGCACTTCTTCAGGAGAGAGGTGAGAAACATACGTGAGAAACATCGGAAGTGCACTTTGTGGTTGTGCACCTGAATGTCAGCACATCACAAAAATAAGGAAAGCGCAAGCTGCAACATCACTGCCTCCTCTGGGGCATTTGAGCCAAAATGGGGGCAAATATGATTTAGAAATGGTCAAAACGTTTAAGCAGGACAGTGAGTGATAGGTGTTATTCATATTTTGAACTCCCAATTTCTGAATTTCTCTTGGAGATGAATGAAGTATCTCTCTATCTATCTGTCTGTCTATCTATTACCCTTATTCAGATGAATGGGGTAGACAAAATATTAGGAACACCTTAACTTGTTTCAAATGAAAACTGAACAGCATGTTCCTCATTAAGTTTGACATCTTTGTGTACTTAATGAAATTGCATACATGAATATATACATGCATTGGAAGAAAAGAGGGAGGGTCAAAATAAATTAACAAAATGATTTGATGTTTATTTATATTGCAGATTTGCTCAGCAGAAAGTAATTGATGTTGCTGCTGTCTGTTTTGTTTTCTTCCAGTGTCTCTTGCATGATGTCCCTTAAGGGCTGGAACCCTCTGAGCCTCATGTGTCTGCAGCCTAAATACCCACAATGCTCCTGAAGACGCAGCCGAGTTTGTCACAGCGCTTCATTTCATCCCTGATGAAAGCATTGGGTCTGAGATGATCATGCATCGGTGGCTTTATTTAAATGTCTGGAACTTCTGGAGTTCAAAAGTTGATTCATTGCACTTCAAACAGTGCAGACTTACAGTGGTCGAAAGCCAACGTTGACACCAACAAATACAAGACAATGTCAATCAGTAGAAAGTAAATTTGAATTATTTCATTTTACAGTGTCAGTATCTCCTCAGTCCAGCAAAACACCCTAGGATAAATTTGTTAAATTAAAAAAAAAAAAACCTCCAAATGAAGCCACATTGCTGATATACGTTGTCATCCAAACATGAACATGAGCATTCTCAGGATCACTGTGACACAGGCAGCACATGAAAGGGCAGCTGATCTGGTCTGATCAGAAATAGGAAGTAAGTAAAGAAGTACATGAACAACTTAAGAGATGACTTGTTTCAGATACTGTAAATGGGAGAAGCAGAGCAGAGACTGAAAGGGAAGTAAGACGCTTTGAATGACATCAGACAACAACCGTAAAGGCGACAAAGCTATCAATGTCTGTGTGTGTGTGCGTGTGTGTGTGTGTGTGTGTTGTCCGAACCTGTGAGCGTGGCCATGGTTGGCGGCATGGAGTTTCCTGATGACTTCTTCACTGAAGTCAAAATGAACCCTTCCTCTGGCACAGGGTGAACGCCGGTACATTGCCCCGACACACACATTTACTCATGCACACACACTATTGTACATGTCATCACATCCAGCTACAACATGCCAACAGTGAAAGCAGCACACACACACACACACACACACACCTAGCAGTTAAATGTCATAAACCCTGCCTGACAGGTTAGCACCATTAGTGAAAAGCACCTTTAAATCTCACACTCACACTTTGTTGTACAAATTTCAAATTAAATCAGTTAATGAAGTAACGTCACACACTCTACTCCGATCAATATCAAAACTACATCAGCAGTCGTACATTTACAGGACACCTCAAGAGTTCATCATGAAATTATCCATCAGACATCCCGTTCCCGGCATAAATGAAGTAAACAGGTCTCCAAACACCACACACACACACACACACACACACACACAACCGTCACACACAACAACATAAGCAAAGGTCCACACGTCACATCATGGAACTCTGAAGGCGCTTGTTCACACTCTCACACTCCCTCTCTATGTGGACTCTTCTCTTCAGGAAGGCTTTAGTTCCTCCCCGGTGTGTGTGTGTGTGTGTGTGTGTGTGTGTGCAGCCCAACAGAGTAAAAGAGGCACGTTGAAGTTCAGGAGTGGAGTAGCTGGAATGGACTCCTCCTCCATCACGTAGAGCCTCATTAGCTTCTGGTCAGTGTCTACACACTGACAACATGCAGAAACAGATCAGACTCACTGGTAGTCTGAGGAGGAAGTCACTAACAGCGCTCCGGCAGAACGTCAGAAAAACGTATGACCCTTTGCACAGGATCAGAAAAACAGTTCACGAGCAGAACGGCGAGTTTCAGTTCACTGTTATCCTGACAACCTGGTCCACCTTCAGTGCCAGCGTGGGTCTGTGTGACAAAGAGGTGGCATCTGGCACTCTTGCAGGGGGCCACAAAGCCTGATGACATTCTGCTGCTCACCCAAACCCTCAAATCATACACACAATCCATGTGTCACGATCACATGACAGAAACGGGCTTAAAAAGATGTAAAGATGTCAAAATAAATAGATGTTGTAGTACAAGAGATGTGCTTTCCAGCCTTTCATTATATGATTCTTACAACTATTTATATGTACACGTCACCAATGTTGCTGCGTCATGTTGTTTTCATGTTTTTGTAATAAAATGATCATTATAAATGACACATCTTCTATGAAGATTTGTTGAATGTAAATTAGGGCAAAATGATAAAATGAATACAAATACTGCTAAATATGCTAAATTGCTAGTTTCTCCTGTGTGTAATGTCACAAGAAAGCACAATAGCAGAACATGTTGAGTGATACAGCATCAACCTCATCAATTATCTATATTTGTATGTATATTGTTATATTTTTTACTTTTATTTTTAGTAGATGTGTCACACACCAAATTCACCACAACAAATTCATCGTATGTGTAAACTCGTACTTGGTAATAAAGCTTTTTTTCTGATTTCTGATTTGTCTATATTTTAATTCATGTCATTATGTTTCTTCCGAAAATCCTATTAAAGGTATCTGTCAAAACTAAACAAATTGGGTTTCTTGTGTATATCAGTCATGATAAACCTGCAATTGAATGTCTGATAGCGGTGTGTCCATGAGAGATTCTGCAAATGTGTACAATGACAGAAATAAAATAAGCAGAAATGCATAATAAACCTCCACAGGGGAAAAAGGCTTTTTTTTTCACCATGATGACTGGAACTTCTGCTAAACATTCAGTTGTTTATCTAGAACGTGTCACTGGAAAATGTCACCGGCTGCATGAGTAACTCATTGGTCTCCACTTCCTTTCCTGGCAGCCATGGAGCTCTGCAGGAAAACCTTCAACAACAAACGATGCCCCTTGCAACTATTGGGAACAAGCATTCATATGTACACGGTTCACACACATGACGCAGACGTGAAGAAAAAAAAGTGGAAGTGAATCACACTGCATCTTGTCTGCGTGACAGCGCAGCAGCATTCCTCCGTAATCACCTTAATGAGTGTTTTCAAAGAACATCCTTGTCACTGCAGGAATCGAACAGGTCGTCATTAAGTCCTGCGGTCAGAATTGTCTTTTACTCGGACTAAAACAAACCAGAAGCAGACTCTGAGGCGTGCAGACCTCCGCCAAGTCCAATATAAAAGAAATGCGCGGATGTTAAACAGATCTTATGCAAACTGGAATATTTTTGGCCCATGCTCACATGCTCACCTCCTTCTACGACTTTCCCCAGTAGTTTTTGTGTCATACAATGAAAATAACCTTCCTGGCAGTTGAAATAAAATTGGTTCCCTGTCTATTTTAAATCAGCCATCAAAATCAGCCCAAATTGAATTGAAATGAGAAAATGAAGTCTTAATCTAATCATGATCTGTAGTCTTCAGTCTGGCAGAAGGGAATAGTGGTTTGACTTGATTCAATCTGTAAACCATTTTTTTCAAGACTCGTTTTGAAAAAGAGCTCAGAAAAAAATCGACGTTGTTTCTCATTTTGATTTGCCCACGTAAACACATTTTGTTTGTTTCATTGAAATCACACTGAACAACAACCACATTTAAGCACATGTTCTTATCGAAGTGTGTAACGAAATGGGTTATTTGATTACAACTTGTTGACACACGTAAAGCAACCACCCAGTGAAACTATTTACTCTTGGGCAAGTTGACTGAACAAACTGTTCTTTGTCTGCAGACACACACACTTCCGTCATATTACTGTATACTCTATTCTGCGTGTCTAAACTCACATTAGTAAGTACACTAAATGTGTGCAGAAAATGCAGCAGGACCCTTGTGTGAGTATCAGAGATGTTATTTCACATCTGCACCACAAGATGTCAGTGTGTGACTGAATATATTGCCTGGACTTCACCAGCAGTGAAACATTTATAATAGAAGATGTGGCACCAGATGCTCCTGGGGGTGAAATTACCTACATTTAAGAAGCTAGGAAACATAATAATCAGTTATAATGCTCCAAGAAATAGCCACAGTGGTGAAAGCTCAGTTGACGAACGTGAACTTGCAGGTATTGATTTGTACTGATGTGAACCATACCGATTACAGTTGTTTATTCAACTATACTTGTACATTTTACAATTAAAAAATTGACTGGAAATTGCTTGCAAAAGGACAAGAGAAGCTCAAATACAAAAACACTTAAAAAAAAATCAACATTCAGACGTTCATCTCACAAAAGATTAAATCTTCGCTCATAAAAAGGTTTTCAAACAGCACCACAGACCCATAATTAGACATCGATCCAGCACCAGTTTGATGAATTAAGAGCAACCTGTCAAGTTGTAGCTGTCACTTTCCACTTATGTGCTTCTCTGTGTGATTTGAAAACTACTCACGCTGTCCATGAGGCAATCACAAACCGCCGCAAATAGAGTCTCAGATGTATTAAAGAGAAGCTGACAAGAGGGAAGGCCACCTTCAACATGAACGCTGTCATTCATACAAACACACAAAGGCCTGAAGTGAGCAAGTATCAGTTCTTAGAAGAC
Organism: Aeoliscus strigatus; assembly: GCA_901007665.1. Taxonomy (NCBI): domain Eukaryota; kingdom Metazoa; phylum Chordata; class Actinopteri; order Syngnathiformes; family Centriscidae; genus Aeoliscus; species Aeoliscus strigatus. The sequence goes on from CAAKHB010007663.1 coordinate 230,777, forward strand.
AGAGTTCAGAGGGGTGGATCAACGGGACACACAGATGCAGACGGAAGACATTGTGTGAAGACCAAAAAAAAGAAGACATTACACAGAAGACATCAACCTGAATTCATGTCTGACTTTAAAATCACTTACAATAAGCAATCTCTCTTCGTAACTTCATAGTCGTTTCCATAAATATAACATTTGCAATGTAAAAGACACATTAACGACAGCCTGTCCAGAAAAGTGAGGCGTTGTCTGACTGACGGCCAGCAGGGGGGGACCTTGCAGCTGCAGCTGCAAAAACTAAATGTGTAGAAGTTTGTGAGAAAATGACCCTAATTCTCTTTTGTATTACAATTAAACATGTTTATAGTGTTTATAGTGAGTCACTGCTTTGTAGTTTCATGTAATTCAAGTTACATTCAGTTACGTTTTGAAAATCGTGCCGTGTTTATTTCTGTCTGTGGATATCTGCCCCGCCCTTCTCTCCAGCTCCAGAAATGTATAAACACACAGCAAATCTACAAAAGACTGATATGGTTTCATCGATAATTTTAGCAACTCATCCTTGACCCACATTAAAACGCCTGAGGCTACTAAACGTTGGAAGACTGACAAATACATTTCCATCTGACTTCCACTGTGATGCTGTTCGACCCACTGCTGGATCTCATCACTGAGTCACGATACGTAACCTTTGACGGAAGCATTTAAATTCCGATCGAGACGCTTCTTCCCGCAGAGAGATTCTATCCAAATGAGTAAATGTTCAAATAGGACGATGGTGATCTCTGAGGGACATGGATTTAGTTGTGTTTACGAATGTTTTTCATAAGCTATTAGCCAGTCGCCATGATGAATTCATTACTCCCTGATCTTGGTCAAAGGTGCATTCTGCATGAAGGCAGATGATGCAAGGAGGGAGGGAGAGAGAGAGAGAGAGAGAGAGAGAGAGAGCATTGCTGTTTGATGCAGAAAGATAAGGACGTGTTGGAGGAGAAGCAATTACTTGGAAGGGTAAATGGGTGGTTATGGGGACGGGTGAAAAAACAACAGAAAGGGTGATAAGGTTACACAACACACGAACTTTCATCCTCCAGGTGCCACATTTCATTTTCAGAGAGACTAATAACTTGAGTCTCTCCGTTTGATTTTACGACAACATTCTCGATCTACCACCAGCCTCTTTATAAATCTAATTCCCCTCTCAGAAAAAGAGGCTACTGCAGCCAGGTCCCCTGTGATTAACCTAATCCCCTGGTTGCAGAGTTGTGCTCCTTTCAGTGCCAACACCACCGAATTTGACGTCAGCAGCGCTCACACTGTGATAACCGGGGGGCGTACGCTCTGCGTGAATGTGAATTTTAGGCAGCGGCGAGAGGAACGTCAGCTCCAGCAGTGCCATGGGCCGATAGGCCAGCAGTCACGTCAACTCCAAACATGTTGTAAGCCAGCTCAAACTGGGTTCTTCATACTATGCACCTCAGCAGCTGTGAGAGTGATTGGTGATGCAGCTGGTGCTAGACTTCTGCAAGTAATAATTAATACATGAACATCCACAGCTTCCAGAAACAACTTACCAAAGTCAAAGTGTTACATTTATCATTTATATTCTTGTGTAAGTGGATTGTGTGAAACCGAGGTACGAACCTGAGAAGCAGAAATTCACCTTCTGACCTTGGCAAATAATTCATTCAAATAATTCAGGAAAAATTCCACATCAATAAAGTAGCTCCACAGGAGTAAGTTAAGATCGGTGAAGGTGTGTGTGTGTGTGTGTGTGTGTGTAGCTGAGTGGATAGTAAACAAAGAAGTAAG
>CAAKHB010007663.1:232593-258786 GCA_901007665.1 Aeoliscus strigatus
ACATTTATCATTTATATTCTTGTGTAAGTGGATTGTGTGAAACCGAGGTACGAACCTGAGAAGCAGAAATTCACCTTCTGACCTTGGCAAATAATTCATTTGGTCTATTGAGAGGAAAAATTCCACATCAATAAAGTAGCTCCACAGGAGTAAGTTAAGATCGGTGAAGGTGTGTGTGTGTGTGTGTGTGTGTGTGTGTGTGTGTGTAGCTGAGTGGATAGTAAACAAAGAAGTAAGTGTATGGTGAGAGTGGAATTCTCACGTCATCTTTGTTTCAACGTACTGAGATGATACTCCTGCTGCTAAAGGTGTCATATCCCACTGTGACTATGTACAACTACCACTGAGCTACTGCTATGTCTAATAACACAGCCATTCTGTCCAAACACACACACACACACACACACACACACACACACACACACAAACACGTTACACACATTTGAGAATGTTACTTAGGAAATCTACTAATGGCTTACAATTTCAAGTTCCCATTTAAAACGTAATAGCATAATAATAGTATATGTATTTCTTTAGTATTAATATATATATGTATATATATAGTAATGTACTATATATATATATTACAAGTATTACTTGTATTGCTTACTATCAAAGTACTGTAACCACATTTAATTCATGTTTTGTCTTTTTAAAAAAATGAAAGATTGTTCTCAAAGTTCAAGATATTGCATGTTAAAACAGCATTCAACACTGACCACGGTCAAACTCTTTTTAAAATCATCTCGCCATCTCAGGTTTTTGCAGCTGTAACAAAACTTGTAATCATTTACAGCAGTAATGACATTATTGAATTATTCAAATGTCTCCGGTAATGTAACAGATTGCAGTAATGTTCATTAAATTAAATTCCATGAAGTTGTTACATGTAACTTCTTCCTCCCCGCTACTGCTGCAGCCACACACACACCCAAGGCTTTTCACATTCACATACCAAACCCAGGAGTGACGGCGATAGCAGAAAGGGCTGATGGGAACTTCCAGATTGGATGACATCATAGCCATGGTTCAAAAATCTATTTGTTTCTTGTTTGTTTGTTGCTCCTTGCAAGTCTCCACTCAATAACTTACTTGATTTCATTCATGGATGATGAAAATGTAAGACGGGTATTACTGAAGCAATCTTGTTAAGACGTAGCACACGCACAGGTGCTGCATCCTGGAATCCTGCTGTTGACCATCACAGGACCAGAGATTCCGTCTCAGCATCATGTACGTGACAACTGCTTCTGATTTGAGGACTGAAGCAGGCGGTTACTCAGTCTGGCAGCAGAAGAATATTATGCTCCGATCTCATTCACATCTCAGGTATCACAGGTCACCGCTTCCGTTTGAGAGCTCAAAATCTGGGGCTGCGCCAGTGTGGAGACGACCCTCATTCTGTCATTCCGCAGAACCAAGTAATCCTGCAGCACCTGAAAAACATCTCCAAGTTCCTCCTATGAACGCTTGGATCAGTCAAGCAACGCACTCATTAAATACTGAAAGCAGAAAAATACACAGAAAAAGTTGCTGTTTTCCCCCGAAGGTCCAAAGCCCAGGTTCACGTCTCTTCCTGTCCCGCTGCCTCTGAAATCGATGCTCTCTCGAGTCTTGGTGGACCACGTCCAGGTCATATTTCATGGATGATCTCTGATCCCTCAGCCTCAAGTAACCAAAGTGGACCGTGTGTTTGCCTGCACAACCACAACAACGGTCTGTTTCGCACGTGAACAAACACTGCCACTGGTCAGTTTATTAGGTACAGTACACTGCCATAAAACTGACTGTCCAACATGAACATGAATCCTCCCTTCATGAACATCACACTGTCAGGTATGATTCTGTTTGTCCAATAAAGTTGCTGATTTAGCGTGATTGTAATTTTTCATTTTGTGCTGTTGAGTTGTTCTGAATATTTCCCAACAAATTCATAAAAGATGAGAAGCGTTGGTCTATGTCACTTTCAGTTGTATTGCTGTATTAGAAGGTTTACATACATGTCTGTCTGACCTTTGACGACTGTAAACTGAACGTCATCAGGTACAGAGCGTCAGGAACATCAGGTTATTGTCAACACAAACACATCAAGCATTCAATGTACATTGTTTTCTCTTCTCCAATAACCCGACGACCTCGTTCACTTTTACAACAGCTTGTCTCTCTGTGTACGTGCTGATTTTACCTGGATCACGTCTGATTACACGGAGCAGCGACACACAGCACTACGAGATGAGTACAACAGCAGCAGCTCAGACATACAATATATCAGCTTTAGAAAGCAACACACCGCAACAAGCGCTCCTTTCACAAAACCTTGCGAGAACGGCAGCCCGACACTTGAGACCTCACATCTCAGATAGCATAGCCAGCCAAAACGACATCTGAATGCCAAATATGTTTTCACTCTGGTGTCCACTTTGCCCGGCGATTCAAAGAGCCTCTGTCAAAAGACCTGCCTAGCAACAGTGGGCTTAAAAGCACTTGACTCGTGGCTCTGTGCGGTCGGCCATTCTTTGGTTTCAAACGTGCTTCTTCTCAGCACATGGATGGAGCGCAGGAAATTAGTCTTTTCTACCGGCAAGGTTAAGACTAATCTGACAGGGACGTGCACAAGACCTCATTATCTGCAGCCGTTGATAGACGGCGGACAGGAAGTACGCAGATTCATAATGGAAATGTTTGGCCATGCAAGGTTAGAACCAAAAAATGACAGATTAAATAAAGGCACGTTAAATCAAGCCACTGTTGAATATTCCAGTGCGGTATTTGCAGCGTTAAACCATCAAACTTATTTAAAATGGGCATAGAACTCATTATGAAATCTATTTCAACATTCTCACTCTGTCCTTTCCATCTCTATCTTGGTAAGATTAAATAAAATTAGTTTTCTGAACTCCCTGAACTGCCTCCCAGCTTCTAAGCCAAACTTGATGTATATGGGCTGGAGGACAGAGCAGAAAATCCAGCTGCTCGGCGAATAATGGATACGGCAGATACAGAGCCGGCTTTTTACTTTAACCGATTCAGAAACATGTTTCAGTTTAGTGAGTTGGTTACAGTGGAGTTCCTGAAGACGTACCCAGTTTCCACCACAATAACATACATTTGTCAGTTTGTCAGGATTTGTCAGTTTATTCATCTCACAACCGTCTAACAAAAGCATTCATCATTATTCATGAATTATTGAATGGATAACACTTATCACACGTATCTGACTTTACTTTTTAGACTGTTGAACTGAACGGTTGAGAAAACAATAGCGACAACATTCAACCATTTATTTCTGTTAACTAATTTATAAAGGAATCAGCCAACACATTGCAAAGAACTGAGCTGAAACTTATTTTCTTTTTGCATCGCGGCAAAGAAACAAAGCCAAGACAGATGGTGTGTGATTCATAGTTCAGCTAACGCATATGTACACATGCATTCCTCACCAAGAGCCAGGCGCCGATTCACTGAAAGCAAAAAGGCAATAAAATAAATGATGACTGAATATTCTACAACAATAAAATAAAGACCAGCTCAAGAACACTCAGCTGGGAAATTTGTCAAACACACAATGAGAGGGAGAAAAATTAAATCATGACGGGGAGAGACAGACATATCCATGACGACCACACTCTCGACCATTTCCACCAATGGGCTGCGACCTCACGGTAAATCCAAGGATTTATTAGAAACCGAAGGCAAGGACTCCAGTTCTCCATTGGGGGCTGACAGCTTCTGCTGTAACTGACTCTCATTCCCCCTTTTTTAAATGTCCGTTTTAATCTAACAGTGTTCAAGTCACATACAGTATATATGTTAAACTGTTATCAACAAATGAGCAATATGGACCAGTTGACTTTTGAACAGGCTCAGCTGATTTACACTGCGATTCAATGAGCACAGTTTACTGGATATTCTCTCAAGAAGACACTGGATGCGTCAAGGAGACGGTAGTGATCTGCTGTGATGAGGCGTTACAGGTGTGGAGGTGTGGAGGGGATCATAGACATGAATGACTAGTGATCTAGATGAAACTTGAATTCTGGGCCACAATCAGCCAGTAGACAGTATTTCTCCCATCACATTTGGGACATTTTATTAAACATATCATAGAACATCATGGAGCAATCAGACATGTATGGTTTTATCTACAGTTCAGGAACTTTTGAGTATTTCCCTAAAATACCGCCCAATGTTTGCAGTATTCATAGAGTTTCATACAGTAAATCATTCATGAATGATATGGCCCCATTTTGGTTCACTTTGGAATGTAAAGTAATCTCAAGAACTCAGCATTTGCATGATCTTGAACAATTTTCCGACAGGAAGAATGGTCTAAAACCCCTCAGGAAACATGTGACAACTTAGTTAGAAACTACCGGAAGAGGGTGTTGTCCCTCTGGGATCAGAAAGGATAAACTATTGATAGTAGTTGTCAGAGGACTGATCGTTGGCATTTTTTTCTGGTTTCAGTGCAGCAAACCAATAAAAATGGTAATTTTTGTGAACACACACAAACTATGAAGGTTATGGGTATTATTTCATGAGGGGGGGGTTATATCAGCAGCAGATCAGTGACTGTCAGTATGTCACACACTCACAGAACAGAGAGGAGGAAAAAAACCCCATCATGGTGCTCAGCTTGCTGCCACCACCACCGCTGTGACTGTCAATGCACGTCATGGCCCATCACCCCCCCCACACACTCTCTATGGCTCCTCACAGGGTCTGGGGGCATCGATCTCATGCTTCTCTAGTCTCCTGTTTACTGGCTTTCAATTTGGCTTCTCGGGGAGCAACAAGGCCTTTAGCCTCAAACCCCAAAGCAAAAGAAAATGCTCTCACTCCTTCTCAATTAGTGAACTAGAACATAAATGCAGGTTGAACTGAATGAGGTGTATGAACAGAGGGCGTCAGCCTTCATTTCCCTTGATCAGAATCATCTTCTATATCTAGATAGACCACTGTGTTGATGTATTCCGTTCTTGAAACCAAAGCACACACTCACTACTACACACCCGCCACAAAGGCCGCCGCTGACATCACTGACATGGGTCTACAGCTGCATGACCTCACATTTTGTGTGGTCACTGTGTGTGTGTGTGTGTGTGTGTGTGCGTATATACGTCATATCTAAGAGCAAACATCTCTTCCAGGCTACTATGGATGTTGGTTTCAACAAAGCCAAACTCCAAATAGCTTCCTGTACAGTACATGCTTCTTTTCTCCTCCATCCTTTATCACCTCTTACATCTCTAGCATTCACTTCTGTTTTTATTTTCATGGCGATGTCTTCCTCCTTTCTTCTGTCAACATTTCTTTGTCATGCTTTCGATGAAATTAGTTTCCCTGCAGCTCTAGACCCTCCGTTTTTTCGTTGCTCATCATGCTATGCTATCGACCCTCTCCTTTCATCAGATTTTCTATAAATACCTTCCTAGCATCCATTCTCGTTTGCACTCATCTTATGTGCAGCTCTGCTCTTTACCTGCATCTTTCTTTGCCGCTGAGTGGTGAACAGCGTGTCATGTGATGTCTTCTGTGATCTATTTTTGTCTTGTCTGTGTTTTTTTGTACTTTCACAAATAGCAGCAGATAAATGGGCCAACTGGGGTGCGTCTTCTTCCTCGTCTGTTCTTTCTTTGAGCTGTCTGACATGAGCAAAGCCTAACATCCAAGTTTTGGCCAGTGCCTCCTGGACTCGATCAGGGACAGGGACTGGGAGAGAAGCAGGTTGCAGTCAGTCACAGTCACACTCACAACACCTTCTGGCAATTAAATTCAGCAGGGACGTCTCTGCAACAACCCGAGCAGGCTTTCCCCTCTGAAGGGCTCATAGTCAGTGATCTGTGTGGCTGTGAGGTTTGGGGTGCGCCCCTGAAGACACTCTTAATAACCTATTAATAATAATTTTTAAAAATAAGACAATTCATAAATTCTATTTATATAGTATTTTTTAAAAACACTCAAAGACGTGACGGACATATGTAAATAGAGTCTACAGAATATAGCAAAAACAGCCCAACTTGCTTTATAACAAAGGTGCCTGATGGAGATGGTGATGCTGGTGAAAACAGTCTGAATATTGGTTATTACCATTGAATAACCAATGGGTGGGTCAAGTGCTGGAAATCACTTCCCCATAATTATCACAATTAAGGTGCTTGTATCGTAAGAATTTAAGTGCCATCGTGGTGCAAATCATTTCTATTTTATTTAACGTAGCTGTTATTTTTACCTGTTTTGTTGTTCTCTACTCTGCACCTGAGAGGAGCAGCATTACAGATTCTCATGGTTTTTTTGAGGGCAATGAAAACAAATGACAACAACAAATCTAAAATGTGACTTATTAACTGTAGAAAAGGATCCTTCATCCCCGTTTGCACGAAGAGAACAGTGCAGACGTGACCAGAGAGACACGATAACCCACACAAGTCGAGGCGGGATGGCAGGAGATACTGTGTCATGACAAGAGGAGCAGTGACATCACTGGTGACACTGATGTAAAGGGAGCTGTGGGTTTGTGTGTACTTCCTCTGCACAGGGGGGCTCCTCTTTCTACGTGAGCATTGTGTAGACTGGAGGGTATGAAGACTTATTGTCAGTCCACAGCCCCCTTCCCTCCCGGAGGTGCAAAAACACACACACACACACACACACACTCTGGGCAGGTCTGCAACCTGACTCTTTGGAGTCAGTTTCCAACCTCTCCACTAACAAACCTTGTCTTATTTCTATCTCTCTCACACACACACACACACACACACACAAACAGACCCCACACACACACACACACACACCTCACAACCAGCTGAAGCAGTGTTGACGGAGAGCCATATAATTCATATGACACCGGTGCCACATGGGAGCAGACAGGAGGGAACCTGCGTCATGCTGGAGACAAATGACAAAGAGCAGCCAAGCAGCCAGTCGTTAGGTGGCATCAGCACACTGGAGAACGCTCGTTCTCGTTTTCTGCTTCTCACACTCACATCTACCCTTCCAATGACTTCTGTCTGTCACTCACTGACATCGAATCCTCCAGGAGGCTCCTTTCATACTATTAAAAATAGAGGAGTATTTCTTATTTGGGCAACGTTTAAGGAACCATCCTCTCGAGGAGGATTATCTTTTCCATCCTTGATGGCAGTGTTTGGTTTTTCAAAACATGTATGCATCTTTGCATAACATTTGAACGAACAGGGCATGTGTATCACGATTAGGAGAACTGTTAAATATTACAGACACATCCAACCTAAAATAATTTAGAACAAGTGTCAAAGCCTGGCTGTTTGACAGGATAGCTTTATAGAGAGATGGAGCTAGAAAGACAAATTAAATATGAATACACTCTGCTGATGCAGTTTGAGTTAATTAACTTACTGTAGTTTAACAGACAGTACGGTTGAGCAATTATATCTTTAATAATTTGATATTTATAGTATTTGAGAATGTATTGTATCGCAGATGATTGCTGGTAAGGATTGTTCTGTATGAATGTTAAGTCTGAGTTTTGTGTACACAATGGTATAAGTTCTCAGACTTTATGTTTTTATTCTCATTGTAGTCTTGTCTGTTGGTTGGTAATGTGTTACAATGAATAAATCAAATGGGATGGACCTGATCAGGACGTACTCTCAGTGCAGCTCAACTTCCATGAGCTGTTGTTGCCCTGAACGCCTCCAAACGGAACTGAAATATCTACACCAGTGCAATATGCTAATTTGTAGATAGTGGAAATGTACAGTCTTTTTATACTATACTACTATATTTTATATTTTATATCTAAGCTATTTTTGCACCTGCTGCTTGAGAGATGCTACTTTTAATAATTTCGTTGTGCTTTGACAAGAACAATGAGAATAAAAGGCATTCTGTTCTATTCTATTCTATTCTATTCATTGTCGCTCACATCATGTCATGCTGCATGGCGTCTGAGCCACACAGCAGTTCAGCATTCACGCCTCGTCATCCTGAAAACAACGGAGGCTGCGTGAGACGTTGAGCCCAGCGGTGCAGTGGCTCTATGTGGGAGATTCTCTCAATCCCGTGCTGTAGACTGTCGGTATGCATCCCTGCTTCCTCCCTGAAAGAACACAGCCTGCCTCAGTCAGAGGCCGGAACAGCATGGAATCAGTGGTCCGAAGGGATAGAGGACACGATCGGCACCGACAAATGAGAGAATGAAACAATGTAAAGATGTAAGTAGAATGGATAGTAAGCAGATCCAAAGGGATGAAAGAAAGTCAACAGATTACGCTAGGGTAGGAAAACAGAAGACCAAACATCACCCTCATCCAGCTGAGCGACTCACTGCAGACCAGCCGCAGAACTGAGGCGCCTCTGGTCTTCCCTGCATTTCACAGCAGAGGCTCTGATAAATAATCAAACAGTCACTACAGCAGCTGGGAGGCAGACACTAACCCCTCCGCCAAAATTAGGACACGCTAATGTAACATACAACAATGTCGACGAGCTGATCTCCAGCCGAAGGTTTGCAGGCAGATGCTGAAAGCAAGCAAATGTTGAAAACTACTGCACAGGTGTGTGTTGAAAATATTTAAAATGTAGAATCACAATAGCTCTAAAGCCGTTGCTCTATGACTGGATGATCCTTAGCACTTGTAATCAGCTGATGACAATATGCCAATGAAGCTAGGAGGCACCTCAGACACTAATAAATAGTGACTTCCTGTCTTTATCTGATGACACACAAACAGCAGCATAATGAGCCCCTGCGTCGTTGCTGACCCTTAAAATCCAGCAGTGGGGCGGTTCTCAGACATTTTTTGCACAATGATGCAGCAGAATCCATCACACCCAAAAAAAAAAAAAAAAAACGTAATTCAAAGGGCCGTGCAAGTGTTTCAGCTTATCGACCAAAGTCCTACCAGGGGACTTTGCGTTGAGCAATGACAGTCAACATCCTCCATTAATAACCACATAACACCACTGCCACTAACACACTATGCTACAATTCAGGCGCACTTCACGCCTGGTTTGTTCCACTTAAGCAGAAAGAAAAACGACACAATCAGAAAAGAAAATTGCTTGGATGCTTTTAGTGCGCATCAGCAGGGATGTTTTGTCTCTCTCAAACATTGTGTTTAAAAAAAAAAAAAAAAAAAAAGAGTCCAGACACATGGTCTGATTTAGAACAGGGGGAAATAAGAGTGGATGACTTAACTGAATTTGCAGCCCAAATTACCGGCACTGTGAATGGTAGAGGCCTCTCACCATCACCTGCGTCCATGGCATCAGTGACTGAAGGGGAAAAAAAGGTCCTCGGTGGAATCAACAATCATCATCTGCTGTGGAGGGGTGTGATTCGATCAGGCTATATGTGGATCTCTGAAAAGGCTCCGCTTCACAGGGCCAAAACACCAAAGTCCAGCTGCTCCATTGAATCATGCAGCAACAGATGTAATAAACATCACACCGGTGGAAGCAGGGACGGGGAACTGGAGTAAATCAGAGCGAGTGCATGTTGCATTTTTCTTTATTTTTCTTTACCAATGCATGGATACACCAGAGAATACAAACAAACAGTTGAGTAGCATCATGTAAAAGGAACAACTGACGTGTCTAACTCTAACTTATATTTAGATAATGGATATCTTTTTGGAATTATTTTCATATTCTAATATATTTTAATATAAAGCCACTGTGGTTTCACAAATACACTCCTGAAACTTTTGATTATTGTGCCAGATGATTTCAATGGGAAATCTAATCTTTGACATTTTATTCAGTATGCAAACTCGCACCAATGTTTTGAGTAGGTTTGATCATCTCAAGTTCAACTCACTCACTCAATTTATGCAATGTACATTTTTAAGGAGGGAATGTTCCCTTAATGCACGTCTCAGATAAATATTAACACGTTCGCAGAGGCTTTTAAAGAAGAATATTCATAGGCTGCATATCATCTCAGGAATTGTTAATACGACATGGCCGCCACATCAAGAAAACTCTCTGCATGCTTCATTGCTACTGCAGGAATTTGGCAGGCTCCTTCGTGCCCATCTTAGCCATACAAGAGTGAAAGTTTGAAATGTTCCACTCTGGTGACGGAGCATAAGGAACATGGACGGAGGCACAGATGGTCTTACTGTCTGCCATCTCCGCTGCTGACTGGATTCTCTTCTGAATCTTTTGAGTTGCAATGTTTCTTCATCAAGCAAACAAGCCAGAGGCAGGCAGCTATTAATCTGCTGTCTGCTGTCCTGAACGCAGCGCCCAGCCTGGTTCAGTGCTTTGTGATGACAGATGAAGTCACAGAGAGACACACAAACAGAAGCAAATAACCCCTCTGGGACATATTACAGTGATAAAAATAACATGAAACAAGTATGTAATTAAAAGCTCATCACTATTTGTTTCCCCGGTGGCAGGAAGTAGATTGTGTTCTCCACGAGTCAGGATGATTGACCCTAAGAGCTACACAACCACCAACATTTGCAGCTATTCGTAGCAGACGACAACGTCTCCGTCTCTCATTTATATCAGCGAGAGCTCTAAATCTGTCTGCTGCCTCACAGATTCTTCTGATGTTCTATCGTACTGATTAATGTCACGCAGGGTCTGGCATGACGTCGGTGTCACGAGTTATAATTTTGTTAGACATGATTTGATTAGACCCCTCTTGAACAACAGCAAAATGCAACATCACAACCTGAGTTGATGTCATCAAAACCTCGCTGACTTCAAAATAACTACGCTCGTTATAACCGTCATCATTACAATTACTCTGCTCAGAGTCATTGACATTTATCATCTTCATCCCCGTCAGTTCCATCACCCCTGTCGGTCCCTGCATGGTGATGAGCGAGAGGTGTGAGAGGAGTCAGTGAGAGGAACATGTGTGTGTGTGTGTGTGTGTATGTGTGTGTGTGTGTGTGTGTGTGTGCAATTTCTCGACGTGTTACTGTGTTCCAGTGGGGTCTGTTGTTTGTGCTCAACACTCTTCGTCTGGACTCCTAACAAATGCACCGCAAGGACATTGGCAGATGGCGAGTTCTGGCGGGGGCTCAGTCCCCGGTGCGGTACAAAGGGTGCCAGCAGGCCGAGCAGCACACCCACGGGGAGGCTTTCTGGGCCAACGACACTTTGACAAAAGGTGCTGGCCAACAGGTCAACATTAAGCACACAGCAGGAGCACTTTGAAGCATGCACAGTCATACACTGATTAATACACCACAAACACTGGGAGCCCAGATCGTGAGGTGGCCAAGACTTACAGTGTCATAATTCATTTTGGCCCAGTGAGACATTTCTAGGCCAGTGGTTTGTCTGGAACTACCCAGGAGGGAAATGTCAGGAAGAAGTGCTACGACCAATATACATGAAATAGTCCATGGACAATATTATAAGAAAATTAACTCATGAGACCTGAGCTTTTTTTTTGGCATTTGTATTCCTCCTCGCTGCTTGGGATGGGTGTAAAAAAATGACATAATATATTTATAATAAATAAATACATTCAATTCATATTTCATTCATATATTCATTTTTTAGCTGTGTTTAAAAAAAGTATCGTACAAATAAATATAAATCAAAAATCATGGTGTTGAAATATAGTGTCCACATACACGCAGGATCTTAAGAGGTTAAAGCTACATGAAGAAAAGCTGTTTCCTTAACACCATCTCAAGCTGAAACTCTGCACCACTGGAACACTGGACTCTCAGCAGGTGGTGCAAACATTCTGTACATTCTGAAAGCAACAAAATGCGATGCAGCAATCATATAATTACGATCAAGGTCTGTTTGGACAGAGGAACGGGGGACAAACAAAGAGTCGGTTCCATTTCCTCAGACAATCAGAGTAACAGGAGCTCTTGAGGGAGGAAGGAAATTATATGTGTGTTGACAGTGTGTGAGACATCCAACTGTCAAGTTAATTCATAACTGGACACGCGTCTGTGTTTGGATTGCATCCAATTAGATTTCAATTAGCTTCTAAGTTTGATATTGTATTTTTTTTTTTTCTTGATTAACAGTGTGGAGAAAATCCTTTTTGTATTTTCCTGGAGTGGCAAGTTAATTCAGTTAATAGATGACAAAACAACAATGCATTTTTAATCCATAACACAGGACGCCAGAGGTGATGGTGATTAGTGGAAAACTTCTGGCCAAGATTCGCATTTCCCACTAGGAACGTATAGGGGGAAACGTGTGAGCCTCAATGGCAAGAATTGACCTGGATTTGATGAGAAACATCAGTAAATGTTGGAGTTTTTTTTTTTTTTTTTAAATCATCATGGAGCAAAGAGACAAGTCCATGTCAACCTGTTGTCACCACATATCACCTGCTCACCCAGTTTACCTCAAACTCGGCATCTGCCCCTCCCACACAGACCAGCTCCACTCTACAGTTCCTTCTGCTTTTGTTACCATGGAAACTGGGTGACCTGTCTCAGTGGACAGAATAAAAAAAAAGAATAAATGTTCCTACCCCAGGTATTTCACTATATTCTCTTTCTCGCTCTCTGTCATTATCCCCTCAGAAGTGAGAGGGTCAAAGGATGAACGTAAACACCACCAACAGTCCCTTGTCTGGCCACTTACATGTTCCATTTCACTGTGCGAGACAGAGAAAAGTGATGTGGTAACGAGTAAGTGTATCTGTGTGTGTTACAGGGACGATAGCACAATGGACAAATGCATAGAAATCTCAATGTTTAAGTACAATAAAAAAATGTTTTGTTTTTTTTAATATTGATGAAGTTGGGAAGTGAAGTGTGAAAGTTTCGTATGTGTCAGTGCACTTCAGTGACCAGAAGTCAAATCTAATACAATATCAAATAAGATAAAATGAAATCAACACTGTCTGAATATTCTCTCATTTTAACCATCTGAGATGATGGCAGACAGACTAATGCTACAGGATGCTCTCGAGCTTCCAACTACTGGATTAATATCCCACAGCAGAAAACTCATTAATCCATGAGTCAATCACACAACACACAGTCTAACCTGCAGACTGGGCTTCTAGCAAGACTGTCAAATGTGTTTCCATTCATTATCTAAAAAGGCCTTTTAGCAACAGCTGGCAGCTGTGCTAACTGCGTGTGGACAATGAAGTGTTGACACACACACACACACACACACACAAAGATGTTTGCACAGAGAATTGGGCACACATTCTAAATTTATCTGAACAAATATCAATATTTGAGTAAAAAGGGGTGTGAATATGATTAAATCAAATGAGCGGTAGGGACACAATGTGAAATTGTTTTAATGTTGTAAATTTGACTTTTAGTAAAGTACATCCCCAACAGATTTTTAAAATTGATGGAAAATATGACAGAAATAACATCATATGAACAGAAGCGGGCGAGAATTATTATAATGATGGGGAGGAAAAGAAGGGGCCGTGGGAACGTTTTTTTTTTTTTTTTTTGGCAGCCTGTGAGAACAACAAGGCATGGGTGGAGACGAAATATTTGTTCTTTATGTTCCAATTTGAGTGTGTAAATTATTCTGTAATGGCATCGGAGGATCATTGGTACCAGACACCAATGACCCCATCCAAGTGACCTGTCTGAACAAGAAACTGAAAAAAAAAAAAAGCTAAATGTAACTTTACTTTTAATATATTACAAAATCATATTGTATTAAAGTGGAAAAAGGGACAGGACAAAGAAGCAACTACTCTCTATCTGATGAAACATGCAGAAACCAGACGGCAGCAGGCGTCTTTGGATGTGTGTGACAGAAGGGATCTCAAACCGCACATCCAGATGTTAGACCACCAGTGACTGACGTCAGTGTGAGGTGAGGTGACAAGAGAGGTGACACAAACTCACAGCAGGAAGAGTCTGTCTACACACTCAGGGTAGTGTAGTTTCAAGCACTGCATCCAGAACAATACAACAGAAGATGCAAATGATGGGTTGTGATGTTTAGGTATACGAGCTTTCAGAATGAGAGAGCAGCACGAAATGCCACGGGTGTATAGTCACAGTCAGCTCACACTGGTTTATCTATGAGGTTGTTTTGTGGGGGCTTATCTGACATGGTTTCAGCTTTGTCTGACCACCTAAGAAAAAAAAAACTTATCAACATCACCATGATACTAGTTTCAGGGGATTACATTTTATTTCATGGCAACTGAGCTCTTTCCACGTTAGTAATCGTGTATTCAAAGCTTGGAGCCAAACACTGCGCCGCAGGTCCGTTCACACTTTCTACAAAGTTGTATGTTTAGCTTACGGGTTTGTTCCTACAAGGAGGTTAATTGTTTGACCTGTCATCCATCTCCTGTTTGTCGTCACAGGCTGACGACAGATCACACTGTTGATGCAGGAAAGGCTTTATGGTCTCTAGAAGAAAAATGTTTGCATTAAGGATGAATGACGGTGAAAAGACGTGCACACATTGGTGGATTCACTGAATTACAATGTCAACGAGACAAGCCGTTTAGACGTTAGTGCAGCGGTGAGAACATTTAAGATTCAAACCATCATGTCTGGCAATTGGTTATTTGTCAGACAAATGGGAACGCAAGAGATTAAATGATGGTGTAGATCATGTCTGCACCATTACCCCACCGGTCAGAGCAGTCAGGTCCAGTTTAGGCTGAACATGGTCTCAGCCATGAGCGTAACGTCATATCCAGTTTCCATAAATTAACTTTTTACTCTTAAATTTCTCTCCCCACTATCCCACTCCCTCTTCTCTGCCCACCCCCCATATCACACCTTAAGATACAACAGTAACTTTGCACTATCACATAACAACATATCATGCTGCATGCATCATGCTGCTATAAGACTGTTTGCACAATATATCCATCTTTATTTGCACGACTTAACATATACAGGAACTTCTACCCAAATTCTACATACGTTTCATTCTACATATTTTTTGATTTGACTTTATTTGATATTTATTCTTACTACTAGTAGTAATTATTGTTTATCATATCTATTAGTGTTAGGAATGTCTTATCTTGTGTCAGACTGTCAGACTGTCCTCTGTAGGTTTGGTACATGTGGTTGAATTGACCATAATTGACCATAAATATGTTGACACTGGCCAGTACTTTTGGGTGCAGTCTGGACAGTATTATTCGATTATTCTATTATTCTTTCAATTACATATTGCAGGATAGAATGTAACCAAAAAAATAAAAATTGGTTGGGTCGTGCAGTTTACTCATGAACCCTTGAGCTATCGTCACCCCGTCAACCCCCCCACACACACCGTCCTGTCTCACTCCCACTCACCGTAGGTGCCCTTGTTGACCAGGTTTCAACCCATAAGCACAAGTGTCTGTCAACTCTTAAAATGTTGGGGAGTGATGCTGACTCACTGCACAGCACCGCACCAGCTCCCGATACGCTTCAGTTAAAAATGGATTTACTTCAGATCAAATAGTGACAATCTGTGAGATAGAAATCTCACCGCAGCAGAAGAGCATCTGTGAAGTTAAAAAATAGTGTTTGTAGCATTTACATCAGTTCTAATCTCATCTCATTAATTAAAACTGTAAACAAGGCAGACAGGTCATGTTGTCGTGTTGGTACGTATTTGCATCTCACAGACTTTTTAGATTTTACTCCTCTAACAGCCAGAGCCGTAAAATGTGGGGTTTGTTGGAGCTCAGATGACTCAGACACATACTGTGTAACCGCCAATCTGGCATGTAAACACTGTCGCATGTCATTATGCGTACGACACAGCAGAGGAAGCTTAAAGCTCTACAGGGTGTATCACAGAAGCATCAGAAACAACTTTCTTCGTAGGGAATTTGCCTTTGCGTCAAGTAGAACTCCCTCGGAGATAGACAAGTGTAAAAAGAGCAGTGGAGGAAACAGACCATGATAATCCACCGACCCAGTCCCTCCTGGCCACAGTCAATCCAATATCCTTCCATTGATTTCAATTAAGATAACTGTTATTAGGCAGCATGCACGACATCAAGTCAATGAGTCGGTCAAACAAATGTTAGTGATGGACTGAAGAGAGGAGCTGTAAAGTGGAAGAGAGCCCAATGTTGGTGAGAGGGCCGGAGGTGGAAATGGAAGGAAATGGAGCGACAACAACAGAGATCCCATGAAATATCCTCTTCACTCCGAGGAACAGTCTCAGCAGGTGAATGTGCTTGTGAGTTGACGCCTCCTAGTTATTCTCTTCTATAGTGTTTTCTGGGTGTTTACTTGCACAGAAAATTGACTTAAAATGATTTTCCTGTCAAACATTCTGGCTAATATTTCACTTTTAGAATGTTTGCTTTACATTTATTTTTTGTTTTACATAACAGTAATATGGCTTTTCTTTGTGCAAGCAATTAGATTAATTTAGGAAAAATGTGAATAATAGATGCACCATGTGCCAAAGTGTGAAAAACAGTCCATGTTTTCCATGTGTTTTCTTTGAATAAGTCATGACCATGATTCCGGCTGCACTCTTCCTGTGACACATGAACAGCAGAGGAATAAGAAAAAAAGTAATCTGGCAGAGAGTACTGGGGTGAGAAGAAGAGAAGCAATGTGCATAACAGGAACAGACAGGAGCGGAGGAGGAGTGTCGCGATGAATGAGAAGAGGCCAAGATGGGGGAAAAAAGGTTTAATTAGCTCGGTCAGATGCAACACAAAATCACACGCTAGAAAGGTCCGGATGAGTCTGTCAGCTGACCAGGCATTATCACATGAAGTTCATCTTTATTAGCAGCTTTATTTGTTTGTCATGTTCCATCATCTTAACCATGACAAGGAGGATGACGAGGGGATTCCAAAACGAAGCCGAGATCTTCGACATAGTCACAGATTTTAAGTCTGAAGGACTTCACTTCTGGTTTCCAGCTGAAACGTCTGAAAAGCGAGTTTGACACAGTGTGAGGATCCTGTTCGCAAGCTGCAAGAGGTTACGCTGTAAAATGTTGCCAGGAGCCAGATCCAATTAAGCCGAGGAGGAAATCAGTAAAACCTGACCACAAAGGAAGAACTTAGAGTGCAGCCAGAAGTTGGCAGTGTAATCCTGTGATGTGCATGTACTTATTCTTCGGTACTACGCAGAATGTCTGGACAACCTGGAGTCAGTGTGGAACCTGAGAGAAAGAAACTGGAGCATGCACAACATGACATGACTGCCTCAGTGCTGTTCTTCTTCTGTGCCCCATCTACTGGTCAGAAAACACTGATCAGGACAATATCTGGTTGTGTTGGGATGAAGAAGCCTGCAAGGGGCAGAATGTAAATCTGTTTTTTAACAAGAAGACCACCTGATCATCACCCAGGGCAAAATGATTTTGAAGGCAGCAGAGTTCTCGCTATAAAGACGTTCATCTTCTGTTCCGCAGCCATATCTCCTCATGTTCATGGTTCTTGACCTTCAAATGTCAGAGTCATCAGCTCAGAACTTGGTGTCCCCGGAACAATCACAAAGGTTACGTTTGTGGAAATGCAGAGAGAATAAGACTCAGAGTCACTGAGAGGACAGAAACTAAATCAGGAGGCCGCAGTGTGAATACACTCCGACAGACGTCCTTGTTCATGCTGGGTACTTCTACTCATCTCTTATGTATGAATAATAATCGTTTCTCTCCACTGGTTTCATATAGGACAGACTAGTCATAAACAGAAAAACATTTCATCTACACAGGATTAGTAAAGACTACAAAGGACCGATTTCTTTTAGTATTGCTCATTGTAGGAGTGGGTTTGAACTTAAATGAATTATTTGGTTGTCGAGAGAATCCTAGAGAAATTTCCGGTGATGAATAAAATGCAAAAAAAGCAATACAATATAAATAATAAAAGGGCTGACACTGTTTTTTTTTTTAGCACATTAAAAAACTAGATGTATATGTCCTTCAGCAAAGTTTACTTTTCTATGCTGAAAGCACTGAAGCAGAAAAAAAGTAAAATATGACGTTAATGTAAAAGCATCGTATGCATTTGTCACGAAGCACTTTCCATAGAATTTGAGTTCAGTATTCTAAAAATACGTCCCATCTGTGCGCTGCTAGTTACTATTTCTCGAATCCAACGTTTAGTCATGGCCATCTTAACAGAGTCAACAGCGGGGACTGTTCAGCCACTCACTCGTTCTGGGTGTGGGCAACAGGGTCATTATGGATGGAAGACAAGTGTATGAAAAGGCCCCTCTAACACTTCAAGTGCATAAATCAATGTGACACTAACCAAACAAGCACTGCTGGACAGCAGCACTAATGAATGGAAAATGGACCGAAGGCAAACTGATGCTTAATGATGGGATGGACATGATGGAAAGAGCAGAGAAGGCAGGTGGAAACGGGAGAAAAAGACGTTATGTAATCAGGACGAACTAACTGTTTCTTCACATTGATTTGAACATTTCTGGAAGTGCTGCTGCGTGACTGAAAACTGGAATATCGCAGCGCTTGTGTGCTGAGTCCCCTTTGAACTGGCACTTTAGCAGCTTGTTAAAATCGCCGTCTCTGGCCTCTGGAGGCTCTGAGCGGACCCATAAGTCCATATTAGACTCACATTCACAGGCAGCGCAACGTCACAGCCTTAAACACATGAATGAAACATGGACATCAGCGTGCCTGGCTCCCATGGGAACACGTAGGTCAATGGGAAGTGAGGCGCTTGGAAATCTGAGAGGAGCCACAGGTCATGTGACGGAATTAACCCACCGATGGGCGTCGAATCACTGACTGGGCACAACCGTCGTCCGTCCACGCTAAATCACAAAGCTCCTAGCCAGTTCATCAAATCCTCACTTCATCCTCACGCCCTATGAGACTCACGTATACACAGTAAGACACCAAGGGGTGTGACTGTTAACCTATGGGACCCACTCGTGTCTATTCTGAGACGTTTGACACTGTACATTGGAGAAATATGGAATTATCATGATTATTTAGGGACAAAAAACAAGCAAGGAAGCCATTTGTTGTTACAAAGCTAAAACCAGCAAATTCTAAACAAAAAAGGGTGATGAGGGCGACACGGTGATGTAGTGGTCAGCAGTGTCACCTCAGTGTGCATACTTTCCCCGTGTCTGCCTGGGTTCTCTCCGGGTTCTCCGGCTTCCTTCCACCTCCAAAACCATGCTAAGGTGAATTGGTAACTCTAAGTTGGCTGTAAGTGTGAATGTGTGCGTGAATGGTACGACTCACTCGTTGACAGTCTCCAGCACAACCGCGACCCGTAAGCGGAGCATGCAGGAGATGACAAACAAATGAACGAAAGTTGAAGAAGAATCCAAAACAAATCGATTAAATGTTGCAGCCGTAGATAAAACCAGCAGTTGTTGAGCTCATGCATGTCTCCATGTTTACATGTCATTTACATTCTAACTGATTTGGAGTCACCTCCAGACGTGTAGGTCACCTTCTGCAGCAGCAGACGCCAAGGGGCCGTGACAAAGAGAGTTCATATGACGTGTTGCACATGCCAGCAGGGGACAGATGATGACTTTTCAGAGAAGAACGCAGTGCCAATATTTCACTGCCAGCATCCCAGCGTGGATAAACAGCGGCCACATGGCTCACTGTGACCCGCAGGTCGCCATATTTAGGCGCGCACACACACACAGAAAAACACACACCATGAATACAGACTGGTGCTCATAAACACAATGACATTATCGAATATTCGTGACGCATTAGAATGATCCCACGGTCACAGCAAGGACAACTCAAACTCAACAACTCAAATTGTATATTAATTTTCCTAAGTACCACAATATTTCATGATCATTAGAAGGTACACGAACGGGCTGATAGACAATGATGTATTCTACCTCTGAGAAGGATGTAGAGGTGCACAGCAACTAGTTATGAGCATATGAATGCAAAAGATGCTGACACATCTCGACGGTGCTTTTAAAATGAAGTACAATAATATAGAGTCTGATCTAAAGTAGGACCTCAGATGTTAGCGCAGTGTAATACACTGTTCACACAGATAGGATCTTTGTGTTGCTGTTCCCAGCAGAATGATAACAAATATTTCAAGTTCACAACGATCAAATAATGTCCAAGCCCCCAGTCTCCGTGGTTCACTGTGTGTCTGTGTCACACAAATCCTTTTATCCCTCAGCACAAACTCACACTAACCTAATCAGCCTCTGTGAGAGTCCGGTTTTATTCACATCAATGCAAACACACACGGTGAACAGCACAGCGTGTGTGGGTGCTGTTTCCCTATCGACCTTGCGGGGGCAATAAGTCACAGAGGCAGAATGTAAATGCACAGAAATCCCACACAAAGATGGACGGAACATTCTGCGCACACACCGTCTCACAGAAAGCACGGAACAACGTCCATGACATCAGGCGACAACACAGGGAAAGAGTGTGTGCATGCCTGCACGCGTGTGTGTGTGTGTGTGTGCATGTGACAATGTGTTGTTAACTTGTTTATCAGACGGGACTGAGAATCTTATTGTGCAATGACAGAGCGATGAGATGACTCAGCCTGGGCCTCGGATGGAGACAGTCAGCAGACTCCAAATATTCAAATCATTTATCTCTCATCCAAATTCCATCATGGGTTCTGTTGAATCTATCATCAGTCTATGTTTCATTTTACAAATCGGATGAGCAGTGTAAAGTGACACAGGAAAAAAAACAAACAAAAAAACACCCCTCAAAAATAGAGATTTCTTCGGAAAATGTCATGGATGAGCTGCGTACAGTCTGACGTGTCTCATTCAGACACGAGATGGTACATTTTGACGTAAAGACGGGCCCTGTCAAACTGTCAATACTTGCTGCGATGAGAAAAGTGAGCACAGCGCAAAAATGACTTTGAAAAGTTCCACGTTTAGCAGCTCTTTGATCTGTGACCCAACGAATCCATGGAAAACAATAATGAAAGCTGTTGTCGAGCATTGTTGTTTGCCAGATTTTGGGGAAGAAAAATATATTTATACGTCCTTTTGGTGTAAAAATGGTTTGTATTGATATTTGTAAAAGTGATTTTTACTTCAATCATACATGTGAACACGTACGCACACTCTCACACACACCAAGTGATGTTTTCACCTTTCTCAGTGTATGATGGCAGACGATGTACTCGTCACATACATGAAGTTTGCTTGCTGATGCCAGGTCACGCTTGTGAAGTCGAGGCCATGAAAATCTTTCTGGGTAACCGACTTTACGTAATGACAAATGTTCCTTACTCGTGAACTCGAGCATGTCGCTGAATCAACTTCTGAATAGCTTCAGCTGCAATAACTTCAATCTCGCCACGCCACAAACGCACGATGCAGGTCTGCCTCCGCCTCTGCATGGCCGCACATTGTTTCCAGCTGGAAAAACACAAGACGCTGGCAGACTCCCTTTCAGTCAGTGTGACAGACAGCAATCAAGTGGAGAATAATCACTACTTCAGCGGAGTAAAAGGCAGAAATTCACTGTTACGAATTCAGATCATACAAAACAGGCTTCAGAGGTCTGGCTGTTACTGTTGTGTTATTCATGAATGTTTGTGTTGCTTTGAAAGAACTAAAAAGAATATACAGACGGTGCTTCACGCACACAAATAAATCACTGGAGACAGACAAAGATGCAAAGCTGCACTGTTAATCAAGCTGTAATTATATGACTATTATTAAATGTGTCACACACTCCTTTGTTAATGAAGATCCTGACTGATGCATACAGATTCTTGTGACAAGTTGACCCGCCCTTGTACAGTTCAATGGAACTAAAATGATTGCAGTGCTGGAAACACACACATGCTTGCACTATCACACACTGACAAATGCGTGAATGACAAAATTCACAGTTGCAGCCTCCAAGTCAAGCACAGCAGGAATAGATGAATGTCCTTAAAACACAGCACATGATCTCACTCGGAAGTGTCAATCCTCTGGTTGTGTCCGTCTCAGGCAATGTCCTCATAAAGAGCAGTAAAATATAAGAAACTACCTAAAATGACAAAATAGCCCATTTTATATGCATCAGAAATGTTTTGCAATCCACTGAAATCATGCCTATCCCAGAGAAAATTATACAATAAATGAAAAAGTGGGAGACGTGGCCTCTCAGATTTCCTTACAAATGTTGCATCTGTCATCAGCGCTGCTTTCAGGGTGCGATAGGAGCAGGGAAATGGAATGAGCAAAGAATATAATGAAGACAAATGGATGCTACAGTGTTTCTTGAATGAAAGCGCTAAAGGCCAAATGTGTGACAGACACCCCAGGATGCTCATCGACCAACAAAGTGATTCACATGCATATAAAAACGGAAATGAGCCTGAATAAGCTGATGCAAAGTTGGAAATTGTATCAGAGTCACACAAGCATCAACTGTAGCAGGAGAACCCATTTGATTATCTGCAAGTCTATGAATCCCCCACACACATGAACAGTATTCATGCATTATTGGCAACAACACAACATGATATAATGTGTGTGCATTTAATGGCAAAGGACCAGCAGGACAAAAGATGGGGCACACATTTATTTTATAGGAACAAGGGAAGAGTGGTTTTCTTCATGACCCATATACACCAGGAAAAGGGGATTAAAGGAGTCCATATAAAGCGGAGTATAAAAAGGGCAATGGTAGAAGGATGAGCAATTCACTCCATCAGTTAGATACAAACTGACAGCACTGGAAGAACATGGGAGAGTATGTTCTGTGAAGGGGGTTTAAGAACCCACCAGAGCATCCCAAGGGAACCATCTCCACATTACTCCCTGCACGCATGTAAAGGCTGCTTAACGTATTTATTCCATTGCAAGAATGCTTCTTCAGCTGCGTGGACATTTAAATAGTCAAAGCAAATCATGCAATGACTGAGCGTTTATGAAAAAACTAACATGATCAGTCTGAGAACCTGCTGTGTGCAATGTCCCAGCAACATGTGAAAGGGTGTGAAACATGTCACCCATAACGAGTCAACGGAGCCATCAGCCTGAACAGTGAACTTTATGCCTGGCTGGCTCAGTACAGCAAGACAGTAGATAGAGATGGAGGCTGCTGAAGCGAGACGTGAGAGGGGAATGGAGAGGCGGGGGATGAGGAATACAGGGATGGGGAACTCAACAAGGGGGAGACGAGTCAGCCTGGTTATCCAAAGGTATTCATGTGTATGTGGAGATACACACCGTCCGGGCGACATGTGGGACAAACGTCGTACTGGGGAGAAAACCCTCTGATTGGACATCACTGAGAATCCCCTGACCCCTGGTTGTTACGACTGTAACCACGACAACAAAGATCATCCCATTAAATAACAGTCTGACAACAAAGCTTTGGTTATAAGGGGCTGGACTGCTGGGATAGACCAACTCGATCACAAGATTTTTAATGTCCACAGAGAACAAATGACGATGCTCCAATCATTAGACTGAACTTTCTACTGAGTAAATGTTTGTTCCTTAAAGAGATTTTTACTCCAGCGGCAGAACCCAGCAGTTATGGTTCCTCCAAGGTGGCAGAGATGATACGAATATTGTGCAAATGCACGTGAACATGCACGCTAATATCTATCAAAGTCACATTTTCCCGAAAGGATATGAGGAAATGAGGAAAAAGCCAATTAACCAATTATTTTCACAATAAATACATAGAAAAGAAGCCCACCTATAGTCTGCTAACAGTTCA
Source organism: Aeoliscus strigatus (assembly GCA_901007665.1). Lineage (NCBI taxonomy): Eukaryota > Metazoa > Chordata > Actinopteri > Syngnathiformes > Centriscidae > Aeoliscus > Aeoliscus strigatus. Next base: position 256,159 of record CAAKHB010007663.1, read on the forward strand.
TATGCAGCAAAAAACACAACTGACAAAATGCACACCACTGCTGTGTAACAAAATCATTCTTTTGCCTCCCCGTCCGTCTCCTCCTGAAGTAGAAACACTCCAGCAGTGGCAATAATCACATCCACTGATGAAACGGGAAGAGTCACAGCGTGACAAAGACTAGACAAGGAAACAATTCAGTAGCGGATGTGTGTGAGTGCTGGATGGAATCGTGTGGCAAGAACGTAAATGTCAACCTAACTCTCAGTGAAGAAGCATCATTTTTGCCGGAGATGTTTCCGCTGTGGATTAACGTGATGTGATTTTCTGTCGGACACTTTCTGTTTACACATTTGTGTGCGCTGTGAATGTCCCTCTAACTTCTCTCACGGCATCTCTTCATCCCTCTGAAAGCACATGAACACAGAGGATGAGGAAACACTTGTCTCTATCACAGAAACCTTCCTCACACATATTCCAATCAAATATTTCCAAATGAGGCTTTAGCTCCCCCTCTAACGTTTTTTTTCTATTCCTGTAGCAGTGCTTACCTTCCTCAAGTGTCTCGGAGTGAACATGTTTTTTCTGAGTCATACGCCTCGTCGGGACATCAAACATTTACATCATGTGGTGCGTTAGGGACACGGAAAAGGAAAAGACGGAATAAAAACAGAAACCGAGACATGAGAAACCAGACTAAACCCACGCAGACATTTAGCTACAGGGATTATCAGTAAATACGGAGAAGGACGGTGCAGACAGAGAGAGTGACACGTAGGAATAGAGACTCGGAGACAAAGAGCGTAAAAGACTGAGACAGCGACGGGGGAACGGCTGACTGCTGCAAACAGAGGAGTGATTGTCTGAGCGCCAGTAGGTCAGGAGTTCACCAGCCGGCAAATGATGCTACCACGAGCAATACGAAGGACAGAATGTTAAATTATTGTTTTTGATAACGATTCGTAAGACACTAATGCGACTACACTGAAAATGTCTCCACATTTAAAACAGAGAAGGTAGGAATCTGTGCAGGTCTCTGTCAGGAGGCTTTTTGAGCAGGTTGAGCTGTTTGAAATCTCTTCTCATTTATACCAAACCTAATGCAAAATAATCTCTTTAGACGAGGGCGGACCAGTCTGTGTTATTCCACATTCTCTCCTGTGCCAAATAACAAAGCTTGGCTACGTCACTCCCATCGCGTCGTGCACTGACGCACATTGTGTGACGTAGATTCCGGTGACAATATAAGACCTTCTGTGTTTGTGACATCAGCAGCTCGGAATGAGACGCAGGTCAGGGTGGTGGGCAGGTCAAACAAACGAGTCCACTGTGTACAACCAGAATAAACATATGTTTGTGTAAAGTTGATTTCAAAGTCCCTGACAGATCATCGTCATCCTACTTCTGTTTCACAACTTGAAGGATTTGTCCCGTTCTCTGATTGTTTTGACAAATTAGGTTGAAGTGATCATTGATGCGGCGACATTTTTAAGAATATGTAATTCATGATTCCATGACTATTGTTATTTATCCAACACAAACCAACAGCAAGTCGTTATTGTTTTGTAAAATGTATTTGACCACGTCTGGCACAGGCGCACAATGACGCCAAACATGGAATACAGCAAATGGATACCACATGTACTGTGTGTGTGGGAAAAGTCATAGGAAAAATAAATTGATGTTGGCATATGTCTCCATAATGGTCAGCCCCCCTCACACACACACTCACACAGTCATTTGACTGACATTTTCTCCCCATTTTAAAGCTCTTTACGTGTCACATTTAGACAATTACAGTCAGTGAGCAGAGAGACTCCAGTGTCTCATTCAAGGACACTTTGTCAAGAACATGGCCGTTAAAGGGCGGGACTGGTGCTTAACGGGTGTCACGGCTGCTGTCACATCCAAGAGTCAAGCTCATGTAATGTGAAATTATGTGAGCAAATGAGACAAGAATGCCGCTGACGTCTTAAATGAGATTGTTCTTGTGTTCCCCAGCTCAGACCCACCCAACCCCCACAAATCTCATCCAGAGAGAGGGAGGCGATTAACAGGCACCGTCGTGACTGAAGAGTCGGAGGGATAAACACACGTTATCAATCCAAACACACATCTAGATGCATGTGGTTATTTAAAGTGTCACATGTCCTGCTGTGGCTGTACCAATACACACCTAGAGGAAAACACACAGGGGGGCATTTTATCTTCTCCCCATCCTCCCCTGCATGGAGACACATCACATACAAGCAGATTCATATCAGAACTCATTTCCGTTCCCGCCTTTCCCCAAACAGAGACAAATCATTGTTAACCCGCCCTCAACCGCAGCGACGCGACCATTTTATCTCATCTGACCACAAATAGTCCCTTAGTGTATAAACAAACATGGGCAAATTCTTTGCCAAGTCGTTTTTATAAACCTGATGTTTATAAAGAGAATCCCCTCCGCCTGTCTTGTCAAAAAGTGTCTTGGCGAATGACAAGGACAAGTGTCACCTTGAGGATTTCTAGTCAAATCACAGCAAATCTTCTCCCTGCCACTCATCCATACATTGCATAACATAGCAAGCTCTCCCTACACAATTACGGTGCTGCTGAAAAAATGTAGGGGGGTGAGGGGGCGCTGAGGGAGTGGGTGGGGGGGGG
>CAAKHB010007663.1:269843-287575 GCA_901007665.1 Aeoliscus strigatus
GGGGGGGGGGGGGGGGGGGGGGGGGGGGGGGGGGGGGGGGGGGGGCGAGTGAAAGAGACTGATTGGGATTGTATGAAAGAAGACGTATTCATCTACAGCTGAGCATCGCTTCCAGCCATGTGCACACAAAGATGTGGATTTTACACAGACCGTGCTTTTCCTCCGCTGAACGTGAATAGAAACGCCCACCTGAGCATCAACAAGCACACATGTCTGTATGAGCGCTCCTGAAAATATGTTCACCGTTTGTTGCTGCGGGCTCATTGAAATGGAAGAACAGAAGACACGTCAGTTTGCTGACACGTTCAGTGTTTCTGCTCTCAGGCCCTCACATGTTAATACACTGAAGACGTGTGAAATGGAAAAATACTTATCAGGCAGGCTGCCCAGGCTGAACCGTACTTGTTGCAAATGAAGAATGTTCATTCGATGCTTTCTTTTACTCTGGTCCTCCTGAGGTCTGCACTCTCTGAGCAACAAGAGCAAAGGAAAAATGGCTGCTCACAAGAGAAACACAGGCTTTCTGTCAAAGTTCTCACGGTATCCATTCAATAAAAAGTGTAGTAACTTCTTCCTTTCGTACAGCACAGCACATGTACGGTGAGGTTCTTCAGGCAATGTCGTAGTGATGAAATATTTTAAATAATAGTTTTTTTTCATTTAACATTATCAACTTGGTTTCAGTCTCGGTGTATGTTCCAGGTTTATTTCTAATATTAACTGATACAACACGAACAGACGAACAGGATATTAATAAATCTGTTTTGAATTATTATCTCCCTCCTTTCTGTCATAGTCTTTTCTCTATGGCTGTGGAATAGCCATAATCTCCCCCCTCCCCCCTCCAAAATATAAAAACATGTAATGTATGATACATTTATCCTGTCTGTGGGATGAGCACAAAAACCCATTCAGTGAATTTCGCTGAGGGCCAGTTTCAGCTTCGTTTATTTGGCATGCACAAATGTTTTTTATTAGAGTGACTGGACGGGAGCCGGGGTGTGTGTGTGTGTGGTGGGGGCAAACGATGAGGAACAGACTGAGATCCAGACGGCATGTCTCATCATTTGTCCACGTTTTTCTTTTTTAAATCCTGTTCACTGCTGCTCCAGAGCAACGCCGGGTTTTGCCATGTCAAGTGTTTTAAAGCCGTCACTATAGTACAGTTTGTTCATTGCTCAATTGGATTTTTCTCGCGCCAGTGAAGAGCTCAAACGCTTAAAACAAACTGTATGTGGCATTAACTTGAACAATTTCAGATAACTTCATTTTTAGGTACATATCCTCAAACGTGAATGTGAACATGTCAAAATGTGTCCATCATCAGGAGAGATTGGTGTTTTGTGAGAGTAAATATTTTGAGTATTTCTTTGGCAGCACCAACGCAAGAAGCTGCAGCAGAACAACATAGCATCATCCAACAAATGATCTGACGAAACTGGAAAGGTGGCTGCACTGCCAAGGTTGGAGGATGGACGGGAACGTTTTACTGTTCACATAGCACATAAAGGAAAAAATGGAAATGAACATGAAAAAAAAATCATATTCTGGTGTCAAAGTTAATCTGCTCTCTGTAACACTGGACTCACACTGATTCATGTTTCCTTAGAAAATACTACAGGCACCAAATATATTTGTCAGAATTCAATAGATGGGAGAGTGGGGAAGTCATAAAACAAACGAAAACAAAAAAAAAATCTTGTTTTTATGTGGATGCATTTGAAATCCCTTCAGCTGACAGCCTTTTAGGGACAATATCACATTTTAGAAGGGCTGAGAACCTACGGCCTCCAACTGACCAGAACAAAAACAATAGCAGGTGATACACTCAGACGCAGTACAAGAGGTCACCAGAGGTGATTGGAGTTATTGTTGTCGGGGGAACCAGCATCCCTCCACTGACCTGGCACAGGAGAGATCGAGGGTGAAGGAGGAATCAGCGCTAAACGCCACAGGACGGTGAGATGGGCGTAATTAAGAGATGGGTGAGTGAAAACAGGCGAGATCAAGGGAAGAGGGAAGAGAAAGTCATGAACTGTTGCTTTTCCTGGCTGAGATTCAACATCAGCGTTCAAGCGCTCTAATTGGAGGAAGAACAGCTGTTCAGTTTGACCCATGCATCCTGTAAATACACGCTCAGCTGCCACGGAGCGAGAGGGAGAGCACTGACTGACAGCAGACTGCCGGGGTGGAAAGTAAAAGAAGGGAGAGAACGTGACAGAGACCAGCAGGCTGAAAGACACATATTTATCAGTCGTGTATTACTGACTATTACTGACATTGAATTATGTTTTATTGTTTTCAATTGTGTTTATTATTATTGCACTGTTGCTGTTGGGGTTCAGGGGTCAAGGCCTGGGATTTTTCTCTTTTAGATGTAAATATGATAAGGATGCAGTAAAAGTGAGTCTGAATTGGCGAAAGGCAGGAAGAGTGATTCAAGACTCTATTGAAAGCACAACGTTTTGTTAGACGGCCCGTTTTCGGACTGCGCCATGGCAGAGAGTCTAAAAGGGTTGGACATTCTCTGTGGGGTAGTCATGGGTGTGTTTTGCGTGAATCATTCAATAAACCAATCAGAGTGTCACCTCTCATTCCTATTCAAAGCGGTGCACCTGGAGCGCATGGATTGTTAGTAGGACTGCAACCACTTCACAGCTGAGACACATATCCTCAGTCTTACTAAATACCTGTGGAATATTGTTCCAAGAGAGCACAGCGGTCAGGATTGTGGATTTTGGAGATGAATTAAGTATCTATCTACCTATGATGGAGCCCCCCATGGTACTAATCCTGATCTTTACTGACCGTTAGGACGTGTTTCTGAGAAGTATTATACTGTGGACGACCATACCCTTTCCCATTGTAATCCTATTTTGATTATAATCGTTTGTGTGTCTTCTCCATGTGTCTCTGCTTACATGTTACTATGTTAATTAACAGCCAAATACTGTGCCGTTGACTTTTTGACTTTTTTTTTTTTTTTTTTTTTTGGTCCGTGGCGCATTTGCTTTCTCTGTCGTCTAACTATCAACGCGGCAACATTTAAGAGCGACACACCCAGGGAGGAGCAAGTTTATTTGCTAGCTAGACACCAAGGGCGCAAGGCGTGAAATGACAACTGCATCTGAGTCTAAATAGCAAATACACCTGTGACGTGGACTATGCGCCCTGCTGCATCTAAATAGGGCCCACAGTCAGTAGAGGGGGGAAGGCTCAGGCCTTCAAAAATAACCACTGCTTGACAACACAATCCTACGAAAGAGATCACTTACTTACTGCTTACAAAGTATTTTTGAACAACTTCAAGTGTGCCGACTAGAATTGAAACAAACCAGTCACAAACAAACGGTGACACACTCTGACAGACAAATACAAAAGCGCACACACACACACACACACACAGTGATGCTGATCACATCCAAGCCAGCTCGCTGTCATCTGCATGGGAATGAGGTCATTGGGTCGACAGGGCTCAGAGACATTATCCAATCTGTCCACTCAGTCCAGAGACACACACTTAAAGGTGAAAGGATGCCACACCTGACAGGACGCCCAAACTCAATCCACTCCACACGTTAGCTTTCTGACTGGCCAAATCATTGCAGATCTGCACGCGATTCTACCGTTCAAATCCAATCCCAGCGAAACCAAATCCCCTCGGTTAGCGCTGAAATCCAATAACAATGTCCTACCTCAGCATACTTGAGCACTGACTCATGAAACACTGGTCCGTTGTGAATATACACACACACACACACACACACACCAAGCATCTGTGATGGCTGTCATAAAAAACCCAAACATGTTCCTTTATTTGCTCATATAGGTCTTTAATGTCTATACTGTATATTCTGGTTTTAATGCAGAGCTCAGTTAGTGTGTGAAAAAGCAAAAGTTCTTCCTCAGCTCAAAATATTACCACCTACCTTAGAAAGTGTGAAATATTGGTGATGGAGCAAGAAGGAGCAGTTATTTATAGCAGTAATTTATATAAAATGCTGCAGGTGAAGTCTGCAACTTCATCTTCCCGGCGAGGTAATCAACTCCAGCGCTCTGTTGTTCATGGAATCAGGCCACATACCACAAAATTAAATCCTGGTTGCCTATAGAATGGTACGGAAAAGGCAATTATTCCTGACTTTTTTAATAAAAACAGTAATTTGTTTTGCGGCTCCTGCAAGTTGAACTGCTCCCCCCGTTTCCACAGAAACTACAGGTGTCGACAAATCCAACGACTTAAACGCAGCAATTTTCTCTTCCTGCACTTTTGATTCAACCACAAGTTAAATACACTTCCATCCTTGATCTTTTGGTGACGCTGACATGAAAACTGGTTCAAAGAAACAGGACATTGCTGTTCCTGTGGCAGAAGAAGAGGAAGAACAGAAAGAACAATGAAATATGTCAGTGCCTTTAACCTCACAGCACACAGAGAAATAACAAAATGAGTAAATTGCTTTATTATGAAAACCGAGGTCGCGCAACATCAGCAATGGAACATGTTGTTAAATAAACATCTAGTACATTTTGTCTTCTATGTTGCTGCTGTGATGTTCTGGGGACAAGGTGACTTACGTTGTTGGGAGAGACTGTGAGAACACTCCGGCTCTTTCTCATCTTTCCTTGAATATCACGCTCGCTGTCAGGCCACGGCAACTTCACATTCACACCTGGAAATCCAAAAAAAAACTCAAGTCATTGGTTTGTGTGTGCTGTGGTAAAATCTATCAACACCAAGGACCTTGTATTTATCTGTGGCTGGTCCCATGTCACTGTTGATCTGGAGGGAGGAACGTTTCCCCTTCACTGTGACAGATGTCAAAAAAAAATAAAAACGAATGAGCTAATATGCAATAAGTTGTAAACAAATGTTTTATATTCTCTTGAAAAACAGGAGCCAAACAAATATCTGGGACATATTCCCACTCCTGCTGTATGACTCTGCTGAGGGGCATTTAGTGAGTGATACATCACCATGAAACACCTCTGTGCAGCACGCACCAAATCCCCCGTGAGACACTCTGCTCGGTGAGGACGTGCAAAATATTCTTTTAGTACAAATAAAGCCTAAAGAGGTAGCACAGCTCCCGAGGTAAACTTTCATTTATTCAATCATCTTTCTCCCGCTCGCGTGCTGGAGCCGATCCCAGTCGTCACCACAGGGCCACAGGACAGACAAACATTCACACTCAGACACGGGGAGAGCATGAAAAGTCAAAGGGAGTCAAACTTATTTCATTTCCTGTAAAAGACACTACGTGGGGCAACGTCAATTCACTGTAGGACGTTGGAAATGCAAACGTCAATTCGCACGGGACTAGAAATATCAGTCAAACTACCCTCAGTGGGAGGGGGGGGTCACCGCCATCCCCTCCCGTCGTCATGATGTTGCTTCCTGTGCAAACCACACTCATTCCAGGTAAAACACGGAATGTGGCGTCGACACGGAGGACAAAGGTTAGAACGGTCGCTGCAAAACAAAAAGGCACAGATTGGACCAGGGAGGAAGCCTTGTGTTTAATTTCGGTTTGGGGGGAATGCAGGTTATAGATGCAGTTGCAGCTTCTTCAAGAGCCTCCATGCATGAAAATACACAATAAACCACAAAAAAAAACAGGATATGATGAAATATCAACACACACTTACTGCAGGTCTATTCACATGGTATTAGTATTAGCTGAGGTAATATTATTTACAGTACTCGTGGTGATCTTTACTGACATCGTGTGGTAATGATTACTATCATGGCACATTTGGACGGGACTAAAACAGCTGGTAATTATTACTTTACCCCACAGAGCTGGGTAAACTGGCTAAAGACATGTTTGCACTGGAGGTTTTACACAAATATGTACAGACTTAGTTATCGCTGGCTGTGACGGTCACACAAATTGGACATATCCAATAACATCTGAATGGAAACAGTTACAAATGTGCAGTACAACTCAGAGACAAATGCAACCAGCATCTTTTGGATAAATAACATCACAGAAAATGGACGACCAATGATCTAATTTTTCTTATTCGAAACCAGAAAACGTGGTTCTGCCTGTTGGTTTTTGCAGCAATGACTTGACATGAATGAGAACCAGCATTACAACTTAAAAAGGCATTTTATTTGACTGCCATGCTGCACAAGATGAGAGAGAATCAGAGATTTCACATGTTTTATTACTTATTTTTAATTACACACAAGATACTTAGATTACACAAGACCGTTCATCCATTTTGCTTCAAACGGATGAAGTGAATGGATGTTTTTCACTCACTCGATGTTCATAATTTGACACATCTGATGTTTTCAAATCATCTTTCCAATCATCCTCATTTACGACTTTTCTCCTCAGCCCCGGAAAATCAGGCTTTTGACTTTCTTTCATTTTCACCTCAGAGACACACTCTCCCCCGCTAACCACTGAAACACAGCAGACGTGATCGACTCCATTCAGACTCCCTGTAATGAGGCAGTTGCAGCAGTCGTTAAATATTCCTCCTGTGACCGGCTCCTTTTTTCTCTTTAATATATGAAAGTGGGGGTCGGCGGAGCATCAGCAGTGGCAGCAGGGCGGGGATGCTGAGGGGAGGGCCGGGCGGTCAAAGAAGATGAATGAGGATGGCGGAGAGGCTGTTTTGAGGAGGACAGGCACAATTAGATGAACAGAGGTTCTAAGAATAATGGAGACAGAGAAAGGGGAGGCTGGCCACAAGCAAGCAGGTCAGATGGGACTTAATGTTCTGAAGAGGAAAGGGCCGAGGGTTAAATATCCATAAAAAAGGACTAAAAGATGACATGTGAGGATCAGCTAAGAAAACAGACCTTTGTTTGAGCTGCACACAGATGTACCCAGTTTGTTTTTCAGTTCCAAGAAACGTGACGGTAAAGGTCAGTCCATGTGCCGGAGGCAGACGGACGAGGACAACACTTCCATGAAAGCAGAGGGAAATACTTCACACATACTGTACTCCCACAGCTCGGTGCTTTGGGCAGACGCAGACGGCTGTCACAAGCTGTCGATCTTCTGAGTCAAAGGTGGACGTGGACGCCAGCACATTCTTTAAATAGACCTTTCATTGAACATTACATTTTATTACAGTGGACTTGTCTTTTGACAGCTCATTACTTGACTTGTTTCCATCGTACTAACTAAACTCTAGAAATGTACTTTAGCCATTTTTTAAAGTGTATAATCTGCTGAAGGACATTTCAGTGCTCAAATAAGAGTGTGAATTACATTATGACCTCGATTATTACCATTATTTAGTTTATTGAAAAAAAACATGCACGTCACTGGGGAAATGATCAGTGGCAATGCTTTGGGAATGTCAATCAGTTCCAGTTATTGCCATTAGCAAGTCATTAGTGGGTCTCAGAGCTGACAAGTGTGTGAGGTGGGTAGATCCTAATTAGCGTTACTTATCCCTAATGAGCAGCATCAGGGCAGACAGGTGTGGAGACAGATGTCATTAGGTGACTACGTCAGCCTTCAACAACGCCAACACGCCGGCGAGGCATCTGACACCGATTCATCACCGTCAGGAACGAGCAGTTCTGTTTTCAGATAAAAGATGATGCTCCTCTTTGGTTTGTGAGAACGGTGGAAGTGACGCTCCCCTTGCTGTCCGAGTTATCCGAGTCATTTTCTGAGTTGCGGACAGGAAGTGCCCTCCTGCCCCTCTCTGGGGAGGTCGCAGCCTAGTCGTATCCTGACGACCTGACTGCAAACAGACTCTCCTCCTCCGGATCCAAAAGATCTCATATAATAGTTTCATCAACACTGACTGTAAATCAATTTTGGAAGGAACTACCTGCTGCCAAACAGTCAGACTTGATGGTGCATGAGCATCAGCAAACGGTTTCCTCTCTTTACACCATCAGGCAGTCAGACAATCATAAACTGTAATAACACATAATTCCCCCCGACCTCCTTTCACCTGGATTGAATTTCAAATTTGAACTCACAAACTATTCCAGGTTATTCTGTCACATCTCATCTCGTCCCTCTGGCACAAACGAGCTCTCGTGCGTCAGGCACCGTCTATGTCATATGTCGGCCTAATAGAGCAAAGATAACAGGCTTCCTGTCCGTCTCTGTGGGACATCTGACGGAGCAGCAAACGGGATCTGAGCAGCTGGCTGTCGATCTTCTGCGCTTCTGTGTGTCAATAATGTGTCAGGCATTTGAAAGCTAATTAAAACTACCTACAGAATAACAGACAAACAACAGAAACATACCTTGCTACCACAAACACACAACCAATAATGATCAGTTGATCAGCTTTCTGCGCCGTCACTGCATGAATGTGTGTGTGTGTGTGTGTGAATCATTAATGGGGTGAATTATCATTTAAAAAGCATCGTTTTCTTTTACTTTTCTTTTTAAATAATTCAGTGTTAAAAAATCTAGATCAGTTTCTGCCGGGGCCAAAATGTTCTTTCCCTTCAATGGATAATACATTTACTCATTTATGAATTGTTTCCCGTGGTTCCCCAAGTGGGCTGCAGGGAACCACCAAGGGTTCTTGTGTGTGTTCCATGGGTTCATTCGTACCAGCCAGAGGGAATTAATTAGCTGGAGCAGAATCTCAAACTGACCTGAGAGTCTCCTGATGCGTCATTGTATGATGGTTAGCACACATGTGGTCACAGATATCAGGTCAGCTAGAAGCTTTCTGAGAGACGGAACATATCATCTAACCTTCTGATGTCTTTTTGAAGGATTATTATTTGAAGGAGGACGCAGGTTACATAAACACTCCTGTGGCTCTGAGGATGACCGCCTGGTCCACTCGAATGAGAAGAGAACACCACTGAAGGTGACAGCCAAGAAAACAGAGGAGACTGTAAAGGGCTTGGACTCAAAAGATTTGTTTCATGACATTTACACTCACTCAACATAATGTGCATTGATGGGAGCAAATTAGGGACGAAATATTTCTGCTGCAGGATTTTAACCCTTTAAATCGCACATCAGAGACCAATTACCTGCTATTAGACCCCTCAACAACATGCAACGTGAGAAAAAGAACCAATGGGCAATTACAGGCGCCTGCTGGGCTCCACCACCGTCCAGCACAAGTCCTTTGTCTTGTTTTCCTGACCACTGATTAAGAACGTCAGATTGGCTTTAGCCACTTGGACGATAGTGCCTCAAAGCAGCAGTAATTCATGACATATTGGAACTTAAATGTGCAAAATGACTATTACATGGTGAACGGACTGCATTTATTTCGCTGCGTTTAGTCTGTTGGCTACTCAAAGAGATTTACAACATCCTCACCCACACTTTCATATGCCGTCCCAGAGACTGCAGATACATCCATTCAGCATCAGAGGGGACTCGGTGCCTGGAGAACACTGTGACGAGGCCTCTGGAAGAGTCGAGTTTACTCGCCGGTCGGCTCGATGCCCTGAGCTCCAGCAGGTGTCAAATTGTGACAAGGCTTTGCTTTGGGATATGACAACATAACGCTGAGTTTAAGCAACCAATCCATGAATGGGATTGTAAATCTGCAAAGGTATCACAGTGACGACTGGGCAATCTAAACAGGGATGTGTCATGTTTTCATCTCAGATTCCTCCGGACCATCGGACACGTTAGTCAGACACGACGAAAGCGGAGTATCATCGGGACAATGGAGAATTGAAGAGATCAGTCAAAGCTTGGATTCCGTGTTTAATGGCTGTATTTCAAATCCCCCAAGAAGTCATGACACATTCATGACACACACCCCGGCTTTATGCTGGAGGGATACATGTGAAATGAGCTCATCATTCTGCAGCCTCCAGCCTCTGGACGCCTCCCACATGAGAATAACAGAGAAATTCACAGCGTGAGTGAGAGGTCAGTGTGGTGGAAACAAACCTTCATTTTTATACATTTTCTACATCACAGGATGAATCTCATTTACTGATCTTTCGGGTACATTATTTGTTTTAGCCTCTTCTGCTCGAATGTCAACAGAACATTGGTGAAGCTGGGAAGTCGTACTCGTCCCCTTGGGGAGAAGTGAATGCCGTTTCATGCACACAGGTTTTACCTCGCAGCCGCTTCGGCTCGTGGAATTAACAGATGAAAAACTGCCTTCTCCTCATGTCTTGTTGAAACAATTAAATAGACCGGATTAGCCTCGGTCCCCTTCTTCAAACAGTGTCACTGTAATGAAGGAGGCAATCAGTGTGAGGGCTGCTCTCCTCCTCGGTCGCCACATAAACACTGAGGAGGGAGTTCATAGGAAAACCAGAGAGGATCCTCATCTTCATGTGTCAGCTTATACATGTTCACAGAGGAGACACAAGGAGCCAAGGCAACAGGCAGTTCCTTCTTAAGTGATGTACACCGGCCAGTGGTTGGTTAAAGTCCACAGTATTTTATCTGTGTATGAGTACAGTAATGGTGTGATGTTCACGGCAGTATTGAGGGGTCATCAGAGTAACTGAAGCCTTCATACTGTTTATGGCGTGAAGCACAAAGTACACGTGTAAACTGACGGTTGTATCTGCACTAATTACAACTGTTTTGCATGAACATTAATAAGTGACATACTGGGCACCTAATCACAGTATGACAGCTTGAAATACACCGTGTTCTTGTTCATTTAACAATTTCACATTAGCACCACTTTGTAAACATCATGTCATTAATTGCATTTCGTTACTTGGTCATGTGGTTACAACATTTGTTGAGCTCTTTGGAGCCTCTTCGAACAAACTAAACATTTGAGAGGATGTCATAACACCATATTTTTCACCCGTTCTCGACCAACTAATTATATTACCTACATCTGACTCATCTGCGAGCGATCCACCTGTGCACTCACGTGCACACATCTCCCTCAGCAACTGTCTCCTCACTCCTCTGTCCCTGCAATGCATTTTAGTAATTGAGGCATCCTTCAAGATGGCACGGGGACATTGATTTCAGAGTCACAGGGAGGAGGATGGAAGAGAGAGGAGAAGATGAGGTGAATTACAGTAGAACCAAAAGGTACTGACATGTAGTAAGAGAACCTGTGGGTCTGTCAAAGCCAGTGGATCAGCTCCGTTAAGGTGGAATGGTTCACAGAATGAGGCCTTGAATCGACCTTCAGACACAACAGGTTGGATCCATTTGGTACTTGCAGTTAACCTGAAAGGTGTTCAGGTGGAACACCTGCTGGAGGACCGGCCATCATTCATGTATGTTTCTATATGTATAATCTATTATTTGTTTGTGCTTTGGAAAGACACGTGTCGACTGAGGAGTCACATATTCAATCAGATGGCTCCCATGCCCTCTGGGATGGTACTGCTGGTACTACAACATGGGATTATGCTCATGTGACCAACCCACATCAAACCCAATCCTACCAAACTGTCGCCAAGGGTTAATCCCTAGTTGTCGCCATTCACAGAGGAACAGATTTACATACGAGCATGTAACCTATGTATATATTTGCTACCAGAGTTATGTAATCCAACATGAAGGTCAATAACCCACGTGTAATTAAAGTAAACTAAAAGCTGATCAGCGTCATGCCGGCTTCTCACGCCTCATCAGAGTCAGAATGTTTGTCATCATACAATGATGTACAACGAAATTAAAAAGACACGGGAATTAAATAAAAACTTTTTTTTTAAAATTGTAGTTGTACATGCAGTGCGTCGAGGAATAAAAAAAAAAAGTTTCATCAAGGAAACCTAGGAATTTCTCAGTGAAAATGCAAATGTGTTTTTCTAATATAACAGAAACAGTTTTAATATTTGGAGCGGCTATGAATAACTGCAGTCATGTAATAGAGTATTGATTGGCTGACGAGGGGACTATAGATTAGTGAGCAGGTCGATTAAACTGCTATGGCGCCGAAGACATTCTAGACACAAACATAACAGATGTTTGTCACGATGGACGTTTTGACAGGAGAACCGGGCGTGTACCGACAACATTCAGGCAGGTTCTGCTACATTAACGTGGACCTTTTCGCTCCTGTGAGGACGAGTAGAGGAGACAGGGACCGGTAGAGAAACCTCCAGTTTGTCTTGCAGCATAAATGCTGTATTTGTAAAACAGAAATTCTAAGACATGCATTTTTAGGATATTGTCCTCTGATTAAGTATTAGTGGGATTGTAAAGTGTCATGTCATGTCATACATTTAAAGATTTGTATCAATGTCACATATTTTGACTACATATAGTCTTTTAAATAATAATTAGCACTTTCAAAGGTAATCCTGTTGAATTTGGGATTTACTTCTACATTTCTTCTTGCTATGTAATGGGAAAATAAATAAAATTACACTGATGAGAAAATTACAAAAAGTTCTGTTGTTTGTTTTTTATATATTTGTGTGGTGAAACAGACAGAACTGGCACTATGAGGCATGACAAGAGCATATGGGGCAGAAAAACAAAACGGTTCATATATTTTCTTTGTTGGTGACATGGAAAGTGAGTTGCCTGTTTATAAATGGAGCAACATTTGCATTCATTTAGAGTTTGGGATCCCCTGATAAATGAATCCCCACTATTCAATTTCCTTTTCAGTCAATCTGGAGGAAAACTGGATCTGCTGGTGTTTCCGAGGTAAAATAATTCTTATTCTCTCCCTCAGTTGACTCGTCACCTCCAGACAACCTCGTCTCTTCAACAGGAAGTCCTCCTGACCTGTCCAGCCCTTCTTCTCAACCAGCTCAAAATTTATGAGCGTAATATTCCTTCAGCGTCGCTGAATGAAAGGAGGCGAGAATTCACTGATTAAATTAGTACGGTTATTCACGTTGGATGGACGATGAAATTCATGAGCAATCTAACTGTCACAGTCACGAGGAGAGACGGCGAACAGCAGACGGGGCCAACGGGAATCAAATCTAATTAAGACAAACATAAATTAGACTGTACACTGACCTTTTCAGAGTTTCAGACCTACAGCGAAATAACATGAAAGTTGGGGGTGGACTGTGTCCATGGTTTTATATGCTGAGAAAGGGTTTTGACTTTGCTCTGTGTCTCTGTGTTGTAAAACCATCATTAATCTAAATTTAACGTGGTTTCTATGTGTCTTTTTCTCAAGTGAATTTTCTGACAACGGCCCGAAAATTATTGTAAAGTTGGGTGAGCTGCACTCCGGTGGGGTCGACTCAATCTATAGCCAGGAAGCAGCATCTTTTTGGTAAAAACTCGTTTGTTGGAACACATGACAACTTAATCATTGTAAATAGTGAGCCGAGCACCTCTAATCACATATTAGCCTGTTGTCAGATCTGATAATCAAATATTAGAAAACGCTCTGCGGTAAAATGGGATTTTTGCTGGACGATGACAAACAGACGTCATCAATGACCACGAAACATGTCCTGCATGCTACTGTTGTAATTACGTCGCCTGATGACCTTCTAGTCTTCAGCTCTTTCTCACATTTAGTTAAAAATGAATGCGTGAGCACACGTCTGCCGCTGCTCTTCCCGCTGATGCGCCATTATATATCAATTACATTGAGCCGGCAGAGCACTGTGCATGAGCCTGCAACGTCTCCATCGATCAGAACGCTTCCTTATTAGAAGATGCCTTACAAAGATGATGGCCGGACATATAGGAACTCGAAAGAATGTTGATGTGAATAAAGACAGGCAAAATGATTCAAACAGTTAAAAAACAGTTAAAAACTGCATAAAATGACATTACAATTTTCTGCAATGCTCTTTTTACAGATGCACAATATGGTTCAGTGGAAATGAATAGAAAAATCTTGGAATTTAAATTTCATTTACTACATAAAATACTTAAAATGACCAAGGGTCAGTGTCACAGAACACAATATCAGTTCAAGTTGTGCATTTTATGTGAAATTCATTCAAATGTGGGTTTTCTTTTCCCAACATACTATAATACTGACTGTGGCTTCTAATGATCAACTAGACTAAATGTTGACGAGTAATAGGAAATTTCCTGCGTTGAAAAAACATGACAATGCAAATGAGGTCCAACACACTGAACAAAAGTCACAATAAGGTATTAAATCATGTGACCAGATGTCACCACCATCTTTGATTCACTCACACGTTTACCTACAACTGTCCACCAGCGATCAAATCCACCATGCTGAGCGAGCACTTGTCTGAATGACTGGATGCTGAAACATACTGGAAGCGCCTCATTTCACCTTAGAGCACCACAGATACTTTACAATCTTATTTACGCCGAGACGCAACAGTAATCGTGCTGTCACAAGTAAATAATTAACACACAAGAACACACAAATATACTATTTATAAAGTGTTACATCACCTCTAAGCAACACAGCACATGTCACATTACATCCAACGTACGCGGACGACGGCGGTTTCATACTGAAAACACAGTGGGATTCATTCTCTCCTCTGGGCTCATGTTTACAACTGCGCGTAGCTTTGATACTAAATGCTGTCAGCACACAAACACCAGATTTATTCCAACTGCAGGCATACCATACTAACAAATCATGTAAACTCAGATTTGTGCAAACATCAATAAGTGTGCTGTCATCACATTAACTACTTCATTTCATTCAATTCTACATGTTCTTAATATTTCTGCCAAGAGGAAGAAAGCAGCGTCCAAAAAAGAAAATAGATGGTTTTAATGGTTTCATTAACTGACACCATTCTCACTAGCCCGGTACGAACATCTGCCAGAGGCGACTGCAGCCCAAGATGTGATCATCAGGAGCGACGTGTTGTGCCTTTCTTCACCGTGAAACGACACGACAAAACTCTTCACACCACTAATGTACACACTTGCCGCTCTCTGTGCCATAAGAGGAAGTCCAGTCGAAGGCTGGTTGAAGCAAAATCAGAATGCATGCATCTTACCGGTGTAAAACTGTAAGTAGGACTCCACTTGGCATGTTGAAAATGTAATTTACTTATTTTTATTTTTCCTTTGTTTTCTAACTGGCTGATAGCTATAATTTTAATGTGCAGAGAATCAGTCCCATTAACTTGTTTGGAAGGACTGAAAGTGATCATAATGTATGTACAGCTGCATTGCCCCCACTAAACAAACAATTCGAATGAAAAGTTGCTCCTCGATGGCCCAAATCCCTTTGACTTCCGCCATTTAGACGCTTGCTCTTATCGCGATACCAATGCAAGTGTGATTTATCAGGCAGCATTAATTTCCACTGGGCAGTATTACTTTAAAAAAGTTATCAAATCACCATCATTGGCAGGAGGCGGAGAAACGTCACAGACCTGTATGTTCCCTATGAGAGCACAACGGACTCCTGCAATGAAGTTACACAATCAAATAATCAATTTTACAATCAAAATGAACCGAATGTGGTAGGCAGGTGTGTGTGTGTGTGTGTGTGTGTGTGTTCAGCAGAAAGAAAAGCTGTGCAAAAATGATGCAACCAATGCGAGCAGGGGTACAGAAGACGTGGTGGTGGTGGTGGTGGTGGTGCCTCCTGGGTAGTCAGAGGTTATGTGAGGGGAATTGAGAAGAAAAATCGAATTCTTCTCTGCCGTAAATACAGACCGGAGAGGAAACCGCTGCAGACTGGAGCTTTTACCACCAAAGGCATAAAGAAACACCTCTGAGGTGTGAAGATGTGTGTCTTGTAGACTTCATAACAGCTGCCAGTACTTCATTATAGTCTCTCAAGGAGCATAAATCCTTAAAAATAACACACAACATTTGAAACCTTCCTGCTCGACTTCTTGAATCAATACAAATCTTCGTGCTAGCACTGAAAGCATCCACTGATTCTCAGGCAATTAGTATTTCCTTTGCCAAAACCTAATCAATCATCAAGTAGTGTTGATGGAAATTAACTTTTGCTTTAGATAAAAACACACCATAGTACAATGTTCCACTTACTGTCTGAAAGCACTGTAACTGGCCCAAATTCATGCTGAGACAGAATTACAGAATGCAAATTAAAGCCAGTGTTAATCCTGATTTGCATGAATAGCCTCCTGCGTAGCCCACATTCAAACCACAAACACGTGATTCATGCAATCAAACAACTCACAACATAGAAGATGAAATTAAAAATACGGGGGTGGAACCAATTTCAGCCTTGAATTGATAGAAGTGAAGTTTCAAAAGAACATTTACAAAAGAAAAAGGCTGTATTCACTTGGCCGGGAGCGCTGCTCACGGATCACCGCTTTTCCACATTTAAACACGGACTGTGAGGCAACAGATCGATAAGTCCAAAGCTGCACAGTTCACGGTTTCAAGGAAGGGAACATCTGCAAAACACACACAGAACAGGATGTGGCTGGACGAAATAGGGGAACGAAAGGTGGAAGAGCCGGAGCCGAGAAGGACGAGGAGCCGGAAAAGCTGATGACAGAACGAAGGATTCTGTGTGGTCTCAAAATAGAGCCAGGCTGGAAAGATAAAGGGAGGCTAGAAGAACACAGCACTGAAAAGCAGAACATGAAAAGGGAAACACTCCTGCCAACCAGCCCATCAGGAGATTGATTCTTGTGCTGCGTTCACAGGCAGACGAATCCCCTGCTGCTTTGGCTCTGTCACTGCTGGGAGTCCCCACGCTGCATTTCCGACCTGTGAGGAACTCTGACAGTGGCAGCTCCCACTCCAGCTCGTGATCCGAGTGTATTTTCAGACCAACAAGCTCTGGCAGCGAATTTGCAAATGACAATCATGTGAAGAAGTGATATTCAACTAGACAAACGATTTAAAGATTTATTTTTGTGTGCTCAGGCTTTACATTTTCCTAAAGGTATCATTTGATAGCCATTCTGGTTTCTTGTATTTTTTTGCACCTGCCTTTATATATTATTATTATTTTCTTTTTTCTTAAAACAAAAGGAGATGAACTTGCTTTCATACAGATTAGAAATGGAAATACTGTCAGTCCTAGAAGGAAATGGGCTAAATTCTGTAAATCCGGTTACAACAGCATCAGAATTAGCGTGCACAGTTCAATCATAACAGGAGTCAAAGGTCAAAGTGGAAACTGCACTGACAGACATATTGTTTAAAGCAGCTCAGTGTGTCTCCAGAACAAATGAACACTTTACCGAGAGCTAGTGAGGCTGATCGCTACATGGCTGCTGACAGAAACATGACCCTGACAGGATTCATGTAAATCAAAGGCTCCAAACGCTGATGGGCAGGTGGACTGTTTTCTCCTTCAGCTTCCTCTACAGGAAGAGACTGAATCAGGGACAGAAGCGTTATTCATCACTTCATTGTACTTCAGCATCCTGGCTAAAGGTTACGTACATGTTTTGCTGTTTCTGTTGAACATTCCCTTAACTCCAGCATCATCTTCACTCTGTTCACATCCTTTGAGTGTGAACCAGTGCAGCATTTTTAACTGAGTTAAATTAACAAGCAACAATTCAATCATTCAGCCTCTGATGCTGATTAGATCAAAATAATCCATTTCATTGATCCACTCTTTTGTTTTTTTTGCAAACAATCGATATCAGATGGTCGAGAAGCATCTCCACCTAAGAGTCACAAGAATGTAAAATGTATAGTGATGCAGTGATTAAGAACTAATAAGGATTCATTGTTAGTGATGTGGCCAGAATCTAGGGGAAGCACAGAGGTCAGTGGGGTTAAACTGAACTTGAACCCTCTGCTCATTGACACAGGAGCCAAACAAAGCCAGACCACAGCCTCAGCACGAGCAAAACAAAAAAACAGCGTCCACACGAAGCTGCTGGTTGAAGAGACTCCAGCTGGACACACACACACACAGAGACAGAGAGGGGGGGGGGGAGGGAAAGGCTG
>CAAKHB010007665.1:10739-34799 GCA_901007665.1 Aeoliscus strigatus
TGCGGACGGACACACACACACACACACACACACACACACACACACACACACACACACACAGAAAGGTTCAAATGGTCACTAGGATTTTCTGAGTTGATGCTGTGCCTGAGTTATGCCGAACGCTCTGCTGCTGTCTTCGACCTACTAACTCGTCCAGCTAACGTTAGCCTGTGCTAGCTTGCTTGCTTTGCTAACTAGCGGCGTTTCTTTGCGGTGGACTCGGAGCTAAATGGTTGCCGGTTAACGAGCGGTGTCTGGTCCGAACCTGTCCACTGTCATGGACTCTGGATGAACATTCTGACATGTTACCAACAAACTCACTCGGACTCCGCTGCCATGATTCCTGGTACGCGGCTGTTCTTGTTCTTCGTTCGGTGGAACGGACTTCGAGGACCACAACGAGCCCTACTGCAGCGGAATGGAGAGAAGGTTATACACGAAGAATCAGAATTCCATTTCTCCTTTTTCCAAGTGGCAGATATATTTGTAAAGAACGCATCAGTACTCAAAACCCGAGGTTAAAGACTTTTTCTTCTTCTTCTTTTTGTTTAATGGCGGTTGGCAAACAACAGTAGGTGCATTACCGCCACCTACTGGAATGGAGTGTGGATCGAAATAGTCTATGGTATATATACACACACACATACAAAAAAAACAGTTATATCCTCCCCCTTAAACCACTTACTTTAATGAATTCCAACATTAACTGCCAACATCTGCTTCCGGTATGTTCTTGTAACATGGATTTGAGGTCATATGGTATCTTGTTTTTCTCTAGTTTTCGTATCCTCCCTCTGTCTTCCTTCCACGTGTCCCCGATATTGTACCATCACGTGTTCTATTGTTTCTAATTGCCCACATTTCTCACATTTTCTTGTGTCATGTCTCCCTATTTTAGCCAGAGAACCATTCAGTGAAGTATGTCTTATATGAAGGGATCTGAGTCTTGTTATTATTGTTTCTTCTCTTCTGTCCCATTCTGTATTTCTCATGTCTTCCACCTGTCTTTGTATATTGTAGAACCACCTTCCTGTCCTCTCTTCCTCCCACTGTTTTTGCCACCTACTCCTCAATAATTGTTTGATTATGCTTTTAATTTCTGATGTAGGGCGACACGGTGGTGCAGGGGTTAGCACCGTTGCCTCATAGTTCGCTTCCTAATCTGGGATCGTCCTATGTGGAGTTTGCATGCTCTCCCCGTGTCTGTGTGGGTTCTCTCTGGGTACTCCAGCTTCCTCCCACCTCCAAAAAGCATGCTGAGGTTAATTGGTCACTCTAAATTGTCCTTAGGTGTGCGTGACTACTACCGAAGGGGGCAGCACTCAGCCGATCAGTCTTCAAATCAACTGACAAGAAGGAGGAGAACGAGAAGACGAAAAAAGACGAGAAGTTGTTCAACGCGCCTCGCAGTGTGTATTGTTATTTAATTTAGCCTACACCTTTGATTAACGCCAAGAACTGTTGCTTCGTCCGACAGCACCAACATACGCCATCATGTGTACGTCTCCATATACGTTGGCGATATTTTCAAACGAAAAACGTTGACAAATCTTGCCGGCATTAGCTAGCCTTGTTATTTTTCTCTAAAAAAATAAAGAAATGGATGAAATTGCTATGGAATCGGTTGAAGTTTCGGGATCCAGAACAGACGTTGCCAATGCCTGGGAAACTGTGACTGCAGCTCTGGTGAGTTCATCGTCACGAACCTCCGTCACACGCACCAAAGCATGAACACATTCACCTATTGGGAGGGAGTTCGCAGAGACTTACATGCGAATAACAATGATGTCGGGTCGTCACAGACCCGGTAGGGGTCAGCAGCAGCGGTCCATTTAATCACCCCGTCTGTCCCAGATGTCCCCCGGATGCGCGACGCCGGAGCGGAGCCTCTCGGCCGCTCTGGCCGCGCTGTGCGCTCAGGGCGCGGGGCAGCTGCTGGGGGGCTGGCTGCTGGAGGCGCTGCAGCTCGGTCTGTCCTCCTCGGTGGGTCCTGAGTTCTGGGCTGGACTCACACAGCCCGAGAATGAGCTGGAGGAGAGGGACAGGGCCTGGGTTCTCCTCAGCACCTTCAGGACTCTCCTGGAACGCCTGCAACCGTTTTTGGGTAAGGTGTGAACCTGGACCTGTGTCCTCCGTCGTCTTAGTTACAGTGTGCAGCTGCTAAGTCTGACAAAGATAGAATGACAACGTGCTCCCACAAGATAGTTAACTGAATGAACAGGAACAGACAGAATGGCAGTTTGATTTTAAATCATCATCTTCACTGAAAGCAGCAGAGTTGATGCTCGTCCACCTGAGAACAATGATGCCGTTCATTTCCCCTGTTGAGCAGAGGGAAAATGTGTGGGGCTGGAGTAGAACACAGCGTTCCATTTGTAGTCAAACTACTTCAATATGAATATATGTTTGTGAAAGATACTTACACTTGTCTTTCGGTGGCTCTGACATACTGACAATCCATAGAGTACTGGTTGAAAACCCACCTCACTCAATTTGGTCCTATTCTTCTGTGAATGGGACCAACCTGAGGTCTTTGGACACTCCTGACACCTGCCGGGGGATGTGATTCTCGCACTGAAGGCAAAACTGCAATGCATTGTGGGTGATATTCTTGTCATTCAAGTCCACTGGAGCTTCTCAGAGAACTAGAACAACCCTCCAGAGGGCGGAGGGATTCACTGAGGGGACTAGGGCGTGTCAGACCACTGGCTCCGGTCAACTGACGGTGAACCGTAGGTACATCAGGAAGACGTGGACCGTGAACCGTGAGTGGAGCGGTGACATGCTGACTCAGCAGTAGATTCCTTCAGACGTCTCTTGTCTACCAGGTCTTCTGCTGGTTGTCTGCCTCCTGCGTGACATTGCGTGACAAATATCCCTTTGTGGGGCTTGGGGGGGCTCCACACTTTCCTCTGTGGACGAGGCAGAAGGCCACGGTTTCTGAGCCTCATGTGAACTTGCCTCTTCCTAGTTGGCTTGGAGCGGCTCGGGCTGTGGCAGGACGAGGGCCACGGAGGTCTCAGTGGCCCCGGGTCCAAAGGGCTCCAGGAGCGGGCCTTCACCATCATCAGGGCTCTCCTCCTCTTCTCTCCTGCACCGGTTCTCCAGGAGAGAGTGCTGGAGTTTTACAGCAGGACCTTCTCTGTCTACATCCACCTGGAGGGGGAGGGGGAGGACGGTGCCGAGGCCTCCGAGGGCTCAGAGGGGGGGCTCTGTCCTGGCTGTCGGGTCCCAGTGCAGCAGTGCTGGTGTCAGGAGGCGCTGGTGCAGCTGCAGGAGCTCAGCCACATCATGTGAGTCGGTCCGAGATCCTCCTCCATCACTCCGTCACCTCCTCCTCCTTCAACCTTCAACTGGGGGGGGTTGGTGGTGAATGAGTCACAGGTTCTCTCCCTGATGAGTCGCTGTGGTGTCAGGTCCAAGCTGCAGCTGCTGGAGTGGGTCAGCTCAGAAGCCATCACCTCCATCCTCCACCAGCTCATCGAGCAGCGCATGGAGCAGCACTGCCGGGGCGAGTACGAGCGCTCCTTCCTGCTGGACTTCCAGGAGGTGACGTGTGGTTGTCGGCCTGAACGCAGAGCACGCGGCGAACGTCTCCTCAGGGTTTATTCTGTGTGCAGTGGCTGGAGCTGGTGCTGGGCTGGCTCAGCCGAGTGTTTGCCAGTGAGGCGGAGGGCGACGGCTGCTCCGTCCTGAAGCAGTGGAGGTGTCACATGCACCAGTTCTTCTGCAGGATCTATGTCAACATGAGGATCGAAGAGCTCTTCAGCATCATCAGAGGTGACAGGAGCTGGTCCGCAGGAAGGAGTGTGTGTGTGTGTGTGTTTATCTGGCTGCTGCTGTTTGTTTTTACAGATTTCCCAGAGTCTAAAGCTGCGATTGAAGATCTCAAGTTTTGTCTGGAAAGAACCAACCAGCGGCAGCAGCTGCTCACGTCACTGAAATCTGCCTTTGAAGGTCGTCTGCTGCACCCAGGTCAGTCAGCTCCTTCACTGCTCTCAGCCCCAGATCACTGGCCTCACATGCTGGAGTTGTTGGAGACATAATAACACACTCACACACACACACACGGAGCAGTTCACAAACTCCCCGGTTTGATTCATTTAGTGTTTTTTTCATATTGTTTTTGCTGTGATACAAGGTCCAAGTACAAGTAAGACTAGCGGTACGTAGTGGGGGTTACTACGGTAACAACACGGGCGGTGCAGGTTAATAACAGATACCACTGTCAGTCCACAGGCTGTCGTTAAAATTCTGTTTCTTCTTCTGTGGTGTTATCGCCACGGATGTAGGAAGAGAACGGTCTCTGTCTTTTTGAGGTCTGACGTCGTGACAACGGCAGCTGGGTGGGGTGTTCACGCCACCTCCGCACCACTCATCGGTGGTTTGTCCCATTCCTCCTCAGGTGTTCACACATCCGACATCCTCACGGTTTATATCTCTGCCATCAAGGCGCTCCGAGAGCTGGACCCGTCCATGGTGGTCCTGCAGGTCGCCTGCCAGCCCATCCGCAAATACCTGCGGTGAGAAATCCTCCTGAGTCATTCCTCAACACGTTGTACATTGTAGGTATTCAAAGAACGGGACCTCAACGGTCCCAAAACATTTTACAGTCTGAAGACACAAACTGTTCATGTCTGATCTCTATTAAAAACATGTCAAAAAGTTTGGACTAGGTTCAGTGTTTGATAGGTCAAAATGGACAAGTGTCAGAAACAATGTCCCATTTTCTGGTTTAATAATGAACTAATAAGTAATAACCAGATAATAGTAAGTACTAATAAGTAATCACCAATAATAAACCAGAAAATCTCTCGTTGAGACATTTTGATGTGGGTCTGCCGTCGGGTCCGGTTGCCGTGGAAAATCCAGAGCTGTAGCACTTAAGTTGTTCCTGACGGTCAAAGCTTCAAAATGCAAAACCACCATAAAACCCATGGAAAACCAATACACAACCTTTACACAACACATCAATAACCCATTCACAACCTATACACAACCAATACACCACAGGTAGAGAAACTAGCCATGGTTGGCATGGCGATGATTCCCTGAAGGAGTAGATGTGTAGGTGAACGGATGTCTGAGCTACAGAGCAGCCGGCCAGTTTTGGTGCATGTGTGGTAAAGACACCAACCTGGATCAAGGAGTCCTGGATAGGATCAGGTAGTCAAGAATCTGATAAACGTGGGACTCCCCCCTGTGTGTGTGTGTGTGTGTCCTGGGGAACCGTGGAGAAAGGTGTAAAGACGATGGGTGTCTTCACCAAAACATAGATGGAACTCACTGACATCAGACGATGTCTTCGTCTTCTTATGAGATGTTCAGTGTCGTTTGTCGTTGGGTTTCGTGTGTGTGTGTGTGTGTGTGTGTGTGTGTGCACACGCGCTGCCGTAGGACTCGGGAGGACACGGTGAGGCAGATCGTAGCCGGGCTGACTGGAGACGCTGAGGGCTGCACCGACCTGGCGTCAGAGCTGTCCAGAGGAGACCCCGTGACTCTGGAGATGCAGGACAGCGACGAAGAAGGCACCGACCCAGAGGACTGGACTCCAGACCCGACAGACGCCGTCCCTGGTCAGTGAACGCATCATGTGACCGCGTCATGTCCCATCAGCACGCTTCGCTTCAGTCACACCCCGTTTGTGAACTGTCGTCAGACAAGACGGGCTCAAAGCGCCGCTCATCAGACATCATCAGCCTGCTGGTCAGCATCTACGGCAGCAAAGACATCTTCATCGACGAGTACCGAGCCGTCCTAGCCGACAGACTGCTGCACCAGCTCAACTACAACACTGCCAGGTAGCACGGGACCTCTTTGAGTGTGTGTGTGTGTGTGTGTGTGCGCGTGCGTGTTACACGCGCACACACACACACACACACACGTTGTTGGCTAGCTTAGGTGTAGTAGCTTTGCACAGGTGGTTCTGATGAGTCGTCGTGTGTTGTTTGTTCCTCAGAGAGATCCGTAACGTGGAGCTGCTGAAGCTGCGGTTTGGAGAGTCCCACATGCATTACTGCGAGGTCATGTTGAAGGTAGAAGCTGTCACTGGCTCTCACCCTCCAACCCAGGGAGTGTGGGGGGGGTTCTCTCTGTGCTTCTTCCTGAGGTTTCTGTCTTTTTTCCGTTAAAGAATTTTTCCTCACCCTGACTGAGGGTCAAAGGTCAGAGGGCATGGTATTGTACGGAGTGAGACGATCTTAATTGTGTTGTTGGCCAGAAGAAAGAAAACTGAATGAATTCTGTCTAAGAAGAACAAGTATGTTTACAATCAGTGAACAACCTGAACGCTCTTAAGAAAAATACATTTCATCGACGTTCTGCCTCAGTTCATCGGTCAGACGTGTGCACTTCTACTCACAGCGGATCTACAAAGGTACAAAGTATTTCACTTAGTGATGATGTCAGCGTGTCCAGATCTTAAATGATGTTAAATGTCCATCATGTCCACATGTGAGCAGCGGCCCCACCTGACTGAAGTGGGACTTATTGATTGAGAAGGAAGGAACTTCTCAGATGACCAACCCAGATTCCACCGGTTGTGTCTCTCCAGGACATGGCCGACTCCAGGAGGATCAACAGCAACATCAGTGAGGAAGAGTCGAGGTTGAGTGAGGAGGAGCGACCGCCGCTGTCGCTGTCGGCCATCATCCTGTCCTCGGAGTTCTGGCCTCCTCTGAAGGAAGAGAAGATGGAGCTCCCTCCTCTCATCTGCCAGGCCATGGAGGCATACACGCACCGCTACGAGAAACTCAAGGTTTCTAGTTTGTCCGCCGCTCACACCTCACCAGACGGTGCTGAGGACTCCTTCCATAGTAATTCATGTTAGGTCAGACGTAAGCTGAGACTTCATACGAGGTATGCTGATAGGAGACGTTTTCTCCTTTTTCTCCTCCTAGCTCCTTCTTCACACCAGGTAGAGGAACAAAGTGACACTTCTCAGTTTCTAGAAACCGTTCCTCGTCCAAATAGTCGTGTAATTCTGGTTGTGGTACGCTAACACCTGTGTATCACCGGTGACACCGTTGGTGTTACAGGGTTCAGCCCCAACTGACGTGTCTTGTATTTCAGGCCATGAGGACCCTGAGCTGGAAGCCTCATCTGGGCTCGGTCACTCTGGACGTGGAGCTGGAGGATCGCACCCTGACCAACCTCACCGTCTCCCCGATCCACGCCGCCATCATCCTGCACTTCCAGGACAGAAGTACGTCCTCACCTGTCTCGAGCGTTCCCGTTCCACAGAGGTTCCTCGAATGTCACACGACCGCGTGCTCACTGACACAGGTTCCTGGACCCTGGAGGACCTGAGCGGGAAGCTGGGCGCACCCAAGGAGCTGGTACACAGGAAGCTGGCGCTGTGGCAGCAGCATGGTGTGCTGAGGGAGGAGGCTGGTGGACGCTACTACGTGGTGGAGACGGGCTCGTCCAAAGAGAAGATGGAGCGAGGAGTGATGCTGATCGACAGTGACGAGGAGAGAGACTCGAACACCACCACCCAGTCCGAGCAGAGGGAGGAGAAGCTGCAGGTGCTGCATGCGCACGCTTCAAACATACATGCACACGTCGAGAGAGAGAGGTCTCACTCCCTCCCTGTACTTGTCCCACCTCCATCTTTGGTCGTTGGCTCTTCATGGGGCGGAGACTTGATTACTGGGCGCGTCAGTGTACGATCAGGAGCTACACAAATTCACCATCACATCTGAGTTTTCCGCGGTGTTAATAAATCCAGAGGAGGGTTTTACCTTAGTCAGCTTTTTTGTAGAAATCTACACACAAATTTACCAACGTTTCATGAATGAGACCGATGAACATCCTGTGTGAAAACACGCATGATGACATATTAAGATGGAACCGTGTGTGTGTGTGTGTCTGCAGCTCTTCTGGGCGTACATCCAGGCGATGCTGACCAACTTGGACAGCATGACACTGGACCGCATCCACTCCATGTTGCGGATGTTCGTCGCCACGGGACCGGTTGTCACGGAGATGGATGTGAATGAACTGGAGGCCTTTCTGCAGAAGAAGGTGCGGGAACATCTGCTGCTGGTCTCTGCAGGGGTCTACAGACTCCCCAAAGCCAACTGATGGTCTACGTGTCAAGTCACTGGATCCATCATTTATACACAACACATTTACATTAAAACCAGACTGAGCTTGTATGAATGGGACAGACAGGAAGCTGACACGCTTGATTTACACCGACTAGTTCCCTTTTAGTGGTAAAGATGTGTGTCCTGTTACATGGAAGAAAACGACAGAGGTTCACTAGTGCACATTCAAGGAACAGACCAGTGTTTTAGAGGCTTCTGTTCAACCGTTCACACCTGCTCCAGTGAGTCCGGCTGCTGAAGTTCACTTTGTGTTGTTTCATGTTCAATAAACTGAATGGCTGAAGCTGAGTTTCTGGCTTTGTCCTCCTGGCATCAGCTGGTGGGATGTTTCTGCTCCATGTTCCTCAGTGGTCTTGCCTCAACCTGAGCATGGTACTAAAATCACCTATGCTACTGAGGTACATCCTTAAAATGTTGGTGAGGATCAAGGGAGCGGGCTACAGAGTCTGACAAAGGACAGACTTGACATTTGTAGATTAATGCAACATGAAAAGACCAGAATGATCCTTTACCTTCTCCCTCCGTGACTACAATCTGAATTGAACCCGACACTGGAAACAGTCTGACATGTCAGGAACATGTAGTTGGAGGAGCGACGCCCAGCGCTCTCAGCTCTCAGCAGCACTTCTTCACTCTCTTCCTGCGGTCTCGGTCTCTGTGGGCATTGATGTTCACTGTGTCCTCACGCTCTCGTTCTCGCTCTGCCCGGTTCTGGCTCTGCTTTTTAGCCCGGAGCACCATGTGGGTGAAAGCCATAAACATCTGGAGAGAGAAAACAGGAAAGAAGGGTTTGTGATTTCCTCCAATACACACTTTTCTGATTAGGTCAAAAATGTGAGTGTGACGACCAGCAACTCATTTCCCACAACATAGTTCCAGTGTGACTCGACTCGCTTTCGGAAGCGGACATGTTGTCTTCTATCACAATTCAGTTCCTCCTCCATGTGAGGTGGAGTCTTCACAGTGGTGTACAACTGGTGTACCGTAAGTGTTTTCTACACAAAAGATGTGGGGTCCCATGGGGCTCTGTGCCTGGCCCCTTCATTTTCCCTTGGGTCTATCCTCAGAAAGGACTGAGCAGACATGGCTCAGAGATTCAGAGAACCTGTACAAGTCCATATGTAAGGAGGAGAAGGTGGCAAACTACTAGCCAGACAGCTAAAACAGCAACAATATACCGATGACCAAGAGAGGCAGTGAAGTAATTACGTCTTCTAAAGAAAAAGGACATTGAAGCTTATAAGGATCTGTACACATCGACATCTGATGAAATAGATAGAATTTCTCCCCCCAAAACTTCAATTTCAGATGACCAAAAAAATAGGATGGAGGAGATCAGAGCCACTGGTGACGTCACCAGGTCTGGTAGTGTAGGAAGTATGTGGATATCAGTGACGTGCTGAAAAAATACATCAAATGGTTACGTTTAACCAGAGATTTGTACTCTTATTTTCCATTAAAAGTCACAAAATTTAGATGATTTTTACTCAAAGTCTGAATTTTCTTATTTCCCATTGAATCTCTGGTGTGTGGTGTGTTGATTCTCCAGCTGTCTGAGCCTCACCAGGGGTTGACAATGACTGCTGGCTGCCAGCAGGGGGAGCGACTGATGTCTCTGTCGCCGTTAAAATGGTCAGACACTGGACATATGAACAAAATGTACAGAGTTGATCTGTGTACACAATGTACAGTGTTTGTTGTCAACAACGGTATCAGTGACAGCAGCTACAATCTACAATTAAAGGAAGACCGAAGGGAGACCAATGGTCTCCATGGAGACAGACTTTAAAACTGAGGACTGACGATAAGGAACATTTCTACAGACCAGTTCTGATGCTTTTGTTCAGAAGGAGTGGAGCACAGACTGATTTATAAGTAAAGTCCAGACCATGATAATGTTGTTTTAATTAAATGTTCTTTTTGTGTTCTTCAGTTTGTCTGTGTAAAGATACTGATATGAGACTTTTACTGTTGACAGTCAGATGGTGACTCAGCTCCAACTGGAGGTTCATGTGTTTGTAGATGTGATGGGATGAAGAGGTCACACGCCACCGCTGGATCTCCTGCCCCAATATTGCATGGGGGGGTTTCAGTCATTTATTCAAGCTTAGCGTTAGCCTCCTGATACTGTTAGCGTTTAGGTTCCTTTTCGGTTAGCATTGGCCTTTAAGTGATTTTCCTGTAAGGTGTCTACACCTTTAATGAACACTGAGTTTACCTATGTCGACAAGACAGAAAGTGTTATTACCTCTTCTACATTTATGTTCTCTTTGGCACTGGTCTCGAACACACGAACCCCCACTGACTCCCCAAAACGCACGGCATCCTGTGTATCCACCTGCTTCCTAGCAGGGTCGTCGTTCTTGTTTCCCACTGCCAGAAAGCAGAAAAGAGGATTTCTGTCCTTTCAGGAAGCTGCTGCACCTCCCTCTGACTGCTGGACATAATGAATGCGACGTCAACACGCAGACGTCTCGACTCACCCAGGATCTTGCAAACAGTGTCGCAGTTCTGGGAAATTTCATTCAGCCACCTCTTAACATTCACAAAGGACTCTGGATTGGTCACGTCGTAAACGATGATGACGCCGTGGGTGTTCCTGTAATAGCTGACGGAGGAATGAAAACGTGAGTTGCGATGTGACTGTGAGAAGCAGACTAACTGCTGGAAGGATCACATGTGGATTACGTCGACGTGATGGTCCGGAATCTCTCTTGGCCAGCTGTGTCCCAGATCTGCAGCTTCACCCGCTCGCCATCGATGTCCACGGTTCTGATCTTGAAGTCCACGCCGATGGTGGTGATGTAGCTGCCTGCAGATCGACCAGCACACGTTTAACTTGACGTTCAGGTTTCCAATTAATGAACTGTCCTCTGACGGTATCTAAGTTCTTCCAAGTTCATTTCATGAATATTCTGCCTCACTTCATCGTTCACTTCCACATGGAGGATGTACAAAGGTACAAACATGTAATAAACAGCTGTTGAAATGATTTTAAATATCCATCATCTCCACATGTGAGCAGTGATCCAGACCTGATTCAGAACACAAACTAAAGCGGAGCTATGACGAAATCATTTAGCACTTTTCCTCCACACGATTCCAGCTGATAGAACCTGGTACCCGCTGCTCTCTGCGCTTCCATGTGACGCCGACAGACTGACGGCCTCTGATGGGTCACAGAGACAGAGGGACGTCCCAAGAGTTACTGTCAACACCAAAATCTGCTGTCAGTTGTAGTGGTGATCGGATCCAGTTCTTTATTCCTGGTCTCATTCAACATGTCTGATGTGATAAAACACATTGTGTCTGTCAGTGCATCCAGACGTTTGTGTGTTTGGAGTCTGACAACGTTCACAAAGATCTGGACCCACAGAGAGGAGCAGAGTTTGATCTCTGTGATCACGTCCTGCTCCGTCTCTCTTCTGTCTGAGACAGAAACCCTCAAACTGAGCAGCAGGTTCTCCGTCTCCTCCTGGTCCGACAGTGTTCGTGTGTGTGTGTGTGTGTGTGTGTGTGTGTGTGTCACTGCGTTGTCACGGCAGTTTCAAACAGTTGTTGCAGTGAAAAAAGAGTTGAGACAAGTTGAGCTGGAACTGTGTTAGAAAAGCACCAACTAATCTCTGGAACTTTCAAAATCATCACGGGGTCCAGACTGGACCCTTTGGAGCAGGGGTGTCAAATCCAGTCCTCAAGTAGTTATGGCTGATGTTCTCCAACTCACCTGAGAAGGAGTTGTCTGCAAAGCGGAGCAGAAGGCTGCTTTTCCCCACATCTGAGAGAGAGGGGTCAGAGGTCAGGTGATCAATCCAAAACATACAACATGCATGCAGCAAAGCAAGGAGACATAAAGGGGACGTCTGATTAAAGACAGAGAACCTGAGAAAGAACCACGTGATACGGGGAGACTATGAAAACTCTATGATCTGTCAAATCTTGACATGAGAAGTGAAATGGCAGTAAAATCCTACAAACACAGCAGAGCAGCAGACGCTCCCATAACATGCATTACAGACTGTGTGACGGCACCAAATATAGAAAAATGATCACAAGCATAAAAGGACCACGGCGAAAATGAAATTTGAACTTCATTATTCGAGAACAGCAATAGCAATAGTGTTCTTATTTGGTCGAAGAGCAGTGGCCCTGGCTACCAGGGAGAAGCTAACAGCACCAAGAGGCTAACCCTAAGCTAACAGTTCCTACGATGTGAATCGTATCTCTGTCACAGTTTTCTATGGGCCAGTGAAACACAGCGTCTGTTCATGTAAAGAGGAAGCAGAACCCTTTCGTCACTGTGGGTGTTCCTGAAGCTGAGTGAAGCACTAACTGGAGTCTCCAATGATGAGCAGCTTGAACAGATGATTGTAGTCCTTCCCGGCCATCTTCACCTCGTCAAATGAATCTCATAGGAGGAGGCGACAAACTGTCTTTCCCGGTTCTGTCCGTTTCACCTGCAGATGTTCTCAGTGTTTGTCAAGCTATCACAGACGATCCCTGGTGTGACATGACAGGACATTTCCAGTTCAGATCCAGTTAATTTGGATTCCAAGTGCTCAGCTCAGACGTCCCGTCGGTGCTGCACACCCAGCGGAAGTGACTCTTTCCTGGAGCTCCTGACATGAGCGACTCATTTTTGACAGATGAGAGGGGGTGTGTACTTCCACCTTAGTTCCAGTTCCACCCACGGAGACGTGTGCAGGGGATTTCCAGCATGTGAGGGTAATTCACTTTTTGAGAGAAGCAGCACTGACGTCCTCCTGTTGTCAGTGGAGCTGCTGAGCTGATCCCTTTTTGGTTTCCAAAACAGGGCCACGTCCTGAAGGTGCTGGAATGACAAACACAAGTCAGCCATGACTCAACACATTAATGAATGAAAGTACAACACATATTTGACACTCTGGAGACGTGGAGCACAGCCTGGAGATGGATATTGCTACATCTCTTATTCGAATCTGAATACATTTTTGGAATGGGAATGCTACGTGTGCAGTGTTATACCTGCCTACATTGTTAACGATGTTTTTGTTTTGTTCACTTTGTTAAACGTACAAAGACAGGTCCCTCTGGAATGAATACGAGTCCCAGAAATACTGACACATTCATCAATTTTAACAGGGGGGTTTAAGTGTGACATGTGATGCTAGCAGCAACACCTGTTGCTAATGTCGCTAATGCTGGCTAGCTTCAGTGAGTGTACACGGTGGAACAGGGCTGCCCCTTCATCATAAACTGTTTGACTCGGTTCATCAGTGCTGATGGAAGCTCAGAAACATTTATTAATAATAACAATCATAATAAAAACAGATTTATCTTCTAGACAGCCAAAGGTGCATTACAGTGGATCCATTATTCATCCACTCCACATTCAGACGCTACATCTGTAGCCACAGCTACGAAGTAGACTGACAGAAACGTGGCTGCCAATTCACACCAACAGCCTCTCCGACCACCAAACACCAAACATTCACTCCACATTCATACAGGCCTGTGCATCGTGCACACGTCTGCTGTAGATTAGGTGAGTCAGTTAGTATTTGTCCTCCTTTACTTAAACAACAGCTGACTCACTGACTACAACTTCCTCATTCCGCTGTCCTCCTCTGTCCTCCCCCGTACACGGCCGTTCCCTGGCAGCCTTTGGTTTGAGGCTCAATGGGAGCGTTGAAACAGACAACTGAAACTTTCTTTGTGGACCAACATTAAAGTCCGATCTGATCATCAACGAAGCAAAGGTTAATTCATTTGAATTTGAACAGTCTTGCAGATTGGGCATTTTCAGGAGTGTCAGAGGCCACTGCTGGAATCTGTTAGACCCCCCCAGTGGCCTTAACTATGATTGGCTGTCTGCTGAGTCGGCCGGGACCTGTTTGCAGGTAAATCAGCCTTGGTTTGGAGATTCAATTCAGTTTAAAACCTGAGCGACAGTAACGAGCCAGAGTACAGTCTAAAGCTGGATCGATGCTGACGTGGATCCTACACGACGGGGGGTCTTACACGGGTGTGAGCGTTTCTACTTCTTCCAAGTTGAATCTAGCCACTGTTTACTTGTGAGTTTCTCTCCGCAGATAAAATAAAGTATATATCTATCCATTCATTTATCGAGCTGACTATTTTCTTCCAGTCATCAGTGTTTTTCTTTGCGATAGCAACTGAAAGTGACCAGATCTTGTTACCGCACTAACTGCTACAAGATGGGCATCATTTCCACTCACTTTTCCTCTCTCAAATCACCGTTAGTGACAGTCCAATCACAGTTGTTGTCATGTGTGGAGGTCCACGTCCCTGCGATGTTTGATTCCATTTGTGCAGAGGTGGCGAGCACATAGGGAACACATCGTCGTGGACAATCACTGCTGTTTCCACTGGGTGAGTTACAACATACTGTAGAGCAACACAACAAACGCAGAGGAGAACTCAACCCTTCTTGCCTGCGGATTTCTGCAATACGTGTGCTGGCATTTCTCTCACTGATTTTGTCAGTATAGCATTGCAAGCTACGGCTCCAAAACAGTTTGTGTGTGTACGTCACAGAGCCTCGGCAACATGCAGCTGATTGGTCAGAACAGTGGTTCCCAAACTTCCTCTGCTGGGCCCTCCTTTGGTTCATAAGGCTTTTTTGTAAATATCAATATTATGGCCAGAGCTCTCTATCGCCCCCGGTGGCTGACAGCGGCACACGTTGTAGACTTTCAATCGAATTGTTTTTGTTCCATTCACTGGGCAGCTGGACCTGTCAGTCTGCTCTGGAACAGCCGACGGTTCATGGAGGTTTGACAACGAGCACTCACCTTCTCAACCTCCTTCCTTCTCGGAGGACGCCGCGCCGAGCGCCGGGCTAACAATAGCGGACTTTTATGAAAACCTACACCGACGACGTACTTACCGACCTGTCAGACACGCCGGGCGTCCACAGGACAACACTCCAAACGTTGACCTTCAATTCGGCCTCTGGTTTCTTCACAAAACTCGCAGGTCGTGCGACATTTTGTCCCAAGAAATATCACAAGTTTTTGGGAAAGGCGTCCATTGTGACGTTAGATCACGTAAAATGCGTTTTCACCCTCACGACTCCAGAAGCCACTGTAACGGTCGA
Source organism: Aeoliscus strigatus (assembly GCA_901007665.1). Taxonomy (NCBI): domain Eukaryota; kingdom Metazoa; phylum Chordata; class Actinopteri; order Syngnathiformes; family Centriscidae; genus Aeoliscus; species Aeoliscus strigatus. Next base: position 25,947 of record CAAKHB010007665.1, read on the forward strand.
ACGGAAACAGCTCCGGCATTAAGGTGCGTTGGAGACGCATGTTGTCGGTATGTCCTAAACTTTCAACCGCCCCCGGTGTCAGTGTCCGGTCCTACCGGCTCGGCCAGGCCCGAAATCGGCCTGCTGTAGCCAACTTCTCCCTGAGTTCGCACCGAAACTTTCCTACAGCATGTGAGGAACTTACGGTGGTCATCCGATGACTCCCGTCGAATGAACCGAACCTCCCGTCGACCGTGTCCCGGTGGAGCCAACTGGATTCGCTCGGAGATCCGTCTCCCCCCGCCGGCCACACCTGCCTGATGACCCCAGCTCATCGTCTGATGCTGCCTTCATGGCCTGTGGGACAAAACAACACTCACACATTTTACACGCAGCCGCCGTACAAGGAGGATTGGGTCACTGATAATCCTGTGGCTGTGTCATGTCATAGACTAATCGCTTACCAATGAACGCATGTGAGTCAATAGCATTTTACCAAGTTTACAGATGAGTTTTTTAACATTTTCTATCATCAAAGATTGATTTTACTTGACACCATCTTGTTTACATATCGATTTGTATTGTTACATCAGTGCTTGTAATCCTTCCACATCACTGAGGAGATTTTATCGATTATTTTTTAATTTTTTTATTTTGTAAACCAACATCAGTTTGAGTGAATTGGGTTAAATGAAATTACTGTTGGAGAAGATGTTGCAGATATCGATGTCACATCAGTTTCATTCTTGCAACAGCAGCCGAGTCATTGTCCTGTTGTTCCACTCACACACAACTGCAGAAATAATTCGGTTCATTCAAGACCAGGAAGCCATTTTGATGAATAAGACATCCCAACCTATTCCACATTCAGCAGAAAAACAAACAAATCCACACATTTGGAAAAAAGTTTCTTCCTTGTCGACATTCCAAACAAAGGACCCACATTTGTCACACAGTCCACACCAGTCAGTAAAATGTACAATTACCTTTTATTAGCATGAATCATACTCGACAAAGAACTGAACTGTTACAGATCAAGGAAATGGAAACTGTCAAATGATTTCTACAGCACACGTACATGGGAACGTCTGTCACTGCACTGGGTTTGCTTTTGTTTCTCACTGAGCTCATAGACATTTACAAGCCCGCCTTTGGTCGTCCACGCTTAAAAAACAAACACTGACTGAACCCAGCTCCCTGATGTTCACAGCTGGACAGACTGCTGGCGGTGGGTGGAGAAACAACTCAGGTGAAAGGTTTCATTTCCTCCGTCTGCCGCTCCTGTGAGGAGGAAGAGGACAACCGATTAGACCTGAAGCTGCTGACACATAGGTTATGGCGTAGCCTGATGGAACTGATCAAACTGATCGTTGTAGTTAGTGCGGTAACAAGATCTGCTGTCAAGCCCGATTTGTGCTTCTGCCTTGACCTGACGTCGTGAGCGTGTCTACATCGGTATCTGTCTGCGTAGCGCCTCATTGAACCTTACCGCCATGTTTCGTTTTTTTTCTTATTTTTTCCTGTTTCTTTGTTTTCTGAACCAACGAAACCAATTAAAATGATCATCTGACCGTATGAAGATACTTTCTTTGTGTTCGTGGACGCACACAAACACTTCCAGTAATGGCTCATTTTGACCACAGCTGTCTGCTCCAGTTTGTGTGTTTGTGTGTGTGCACGCACAAAGTCAAAATGAAAAACCCTCATCCTTCAAAACAGAGAAACGTAAAAAAAAACAAACACGGCGACGAAATTCAACACAGACACACACAGGCACAAGGTGGAGAAGGTCGCCTGCCTAGGCTGTGAACACGCTCCACCACATCCTGAAGGTTTCCACGCTGCTCATTGTCACATTCAGGTGAGGTAGTTGGACACGCCTGCTCTCCGGGGTTCAATGTTGCAGCTCCCCCGTCCACCTACTACTAGATGGAGACGGTGATAAATAAAGCAGGTATCATACTGGTGTTTGTATCCCGTCTACATGGAGACAGAACCAGAATGGTTTTCCTGAATGTTCAGCTGAAGGTTTGAGAAGGAGGTTCAACTAATGGAGCTATGGGAAAACTGGAAATGCACATGAACAGACATCAGAAAAACATCTGTGCAAGCTACGGACCTGCCGTTGGACGCTGACGGAGCTGCTCTCATGTGTCTCGGAGGAGAATAACTGAGCGAGCGAGAATCTCTCAGCGAATCAGCCGGTAGCCTCCGAGGCTTCGGGGGGCTGTGGAAACACAAGAGATGACGTACAACAACAGTCTGGGTCAACGAGAAGAATATTTGAATCTTTGTCTGTGTGTCTTCCAATGTTCCCTCTAAGCTGCGCGCTTGCGCAATTGCACAGTGCTCACATATTCTCAGCGCACAAGGAAATCTTTGCAGCGCATAAAATAACATACAACATAAACGTATTCATTAATATCTAATATTAGACCTAATCTAATCTAATTAATTAGACCGATAATATTGTTCTCTGCACCATTTTGCGTTGTAACTCCGTGAGTGACAGGTGTCCAGCCAATGATAGGATAAGGTTCACTTCCTCTACACAGCCAATCACAGCTTGCGTATTGCCCAGCCTACACGTGCCATGCAGGTTAGCGAGCTAACAACAGTGCAGCGGACTTAAGAGATGCAAATGCTAACTAACCTCATATCATCACAACTGGACCTCACCTCAGCCAAAGTCACATCTCATGAACAACAAGATTTTTGTCTTTTTCATTCTAAGTGGGCCAAATCACTTTCGATTACAAGTAAACTAATGAAAATTGCTGCTGTTATTAGATTCTTTTAATAAGCCATGTAACTTGCCATGATCCAAGGTTTTGAACAAGTGTGATACAGGTGTGAGGCCACAGCGTGTACATCTGATGTTGCTCACAGTGGACCTCAATGTGCTCAGGGAGCTTGTGTGTATGCCCAGACTCATGAAAAATTAGAGGGAACATTGGTGTCTTCTAATCAACTGTCTGCTGATATGCTGTCCCCTGTTGGCCTGAAAAGTTACAACATGCTACCAGGTATGTTTTTTTAGTTAAAGCTGTTGTTAAAGCCCATTTATGCCTCTGCATCAAATCCACTTGTAGCTACAGCGTAGGCTCCGGTGGAACTATGCATCGCTGTAACGTGGACCTCTACAGCAGACAATGACTGGGATTGCGACGGTTTTCGTCATGTGACTCTCCCAGCTCTGTGTTTACTGAGAAAATAGAACCGACCTACAGATGATTGGTGAGCGGAACGTGTTCGGCCATGTTGTTGTAGTGATGTAAGAAGATGAAGGAAACAAGACGTAGGACGCCCGTGTGGACTATGACTATTCACTCTAAATAAAACATCTGATCTGTGAAGATCTGCTGGATGCCAAGCAGCATGTGGTGTGTGAGTTCTTACCTCTTTTTCTTTGCTTCCATTTCGTCGTTGGAGGAGGAGGATGAGGAAGACTCCTGGACATTGGATGTTCTGGAACAAGGAGGAATGAGGTCAGTGATAATAATAACATGATAAGCGGATGGAACACCTCCTGCTCACCCTTTTCCCTGATCCACCTCAGAGTCAGAACTGTCTGAAGACGAGGACGAGGAGGAGGACGAGGAGGAGGAGGATGAAGAGGAGCTGGAGCTGGAACCGCTCTTCTTTTCCTCCATCCCGTTCACACCGCCCTCCTTCCTGACCTGCTCTGGAGGAGGCGACTGCTTCCTGTCTGGACCACTGGATGTCTGCCTGGATTCTGATTGGCTGGCGTCTGAGGGCCTGACTCGTGGGGCCTGGGACGACTCTCTGGTTGGAGCGAGTGAAGGAGCTGCACAACTCTTCTGGTCCCTGTTCTCTCTCTTCTCCTCCTCCTCTTTCTCTAGCAGGGCTTTTTTGTCTTTCCTCTCACTTGGCGGTGAGGGTGATGAGGAGGACGACGAAGAGGAGGAGGAGCTGGAAGAAGAAGATGAAGACGACGAAGATCGGCGGGGCTGGGGAACATCTTTGATTTCCTTCTCCCTCTCTTTCTCTCCCTCCCTCTGCCGGGACCTCTCACCAGCTCTCTCTCTGGAGAGCGAGCGGCTAGTCCTCCTCCTCTGCTGCGGAGACGGCGAGCGTCGGGACCTTAACAAACACAGGAAATGACCCATCAGCCAGATTCACATCGGACGCGCGAGTGCTGCGGGTCTACTCCGCTCCCAACGTGAATTCACACCGGGAAGAGAACGAGGTAGAAGGAGAGTCACCAGACGGTGTGAATACACAACAACAAGACAGAGACTTAATTTCCTGAGTGATGCTTCAATTTTCATCCAACACACATTCCTCCTCCGTCTTCTGTTGGATTCAACCATGATAACAGACTCTGAATATTTGTTTATTACGTCAAGAAGACTTCATAACGTTATTGAGGGATCAAATATGATACTGTTCCTCTCCACTTCCAGGAGAAATCTTTCCCCGTCCATGACTCGCGTCCTGTCTGACCTCCAATGTACCTGATGCTCTCCTACATACATTTGTGATGTGGTGTTTTGAATACTGACCAAGATTCTAGGTGTCGTATTGTGTGTAACTTCCGGTCTGAGCAATCTGCTCTGTGAAAATTGACGCTCTGACGGTTGAGCCGCAGTGCAGAAACTGTAAATCCACCTTGGAACGACACTCACGTCATTCTCTGGGACGGAAGGGACACAAGGCTAGTTACAGCAGTAACCCCTGAGTGACAAACTGCTTTAATAGAAGGAACTAGCAGGTTCCTGTGAACATGTGTCGGGTGGAGGAGGTTGTTGCTGGGGATGTGTTCCCCTTTCTTGCCTGTGGTGGCGCTGTATCTGAAATAACTGGAGCAGACAAACAATGAAGAAGAAACCTTGCTGATCTCTTTGTTCACGCTCAGAAGTCGTTTTCACCTTCTCTGAGGTTCTTTTCTACTGTAAGGGTAAATTACAGAGCCTCTGCTCACTAATTAAAAACAGACATTTTTCATGGCTGTCGTTCTACAGGCACATTTGTTCCGGTCGGTTACCCACAATGCCCTGCACTGTCGTCCACTCCCTGCTGTTGGTTCACGTGAAATGAGCACAGGACGCAAGTTCCACCCAGTCCCACCTCCACGGACCAACAGCTGGACTGAAGACCAAACAGGGCTGCTGGGGACGGACCCCTAAGCAAACAGGTTTTCATCTTACCTGTGGGGGGGGCTGCGCCGCCTCAGGTTCCTGGAGGTGGATCTGCTGCGCCGCCTCAGGTTCCTGGAGGTGGATCTGCTGCGCCGCCTCAGGTTCCTGGAGGTGGATCTGCTGCGCCTCCTCAGGTTCCTGGAGGTGGATCTGCTGCGCCTCCTCAGGTTCCTGGAGGTGGATCTGCTGCGCCTCCTCAGGTTCCTGGAGGTGGATCTACTGCGCCTCCTAAGGCTTCTGGACCTGGATCTGCTCCTCCTGGAGGCCCAATCTCTGTCCTTCTCCCAGTGTCTGTCCCTCGGTCGGTGAGCTGGAGGAGGAGAGGCTCTCCTGGAGCGGGCTGGGGCGTCCTGATACTGCCGTGGCGGAGTGCATCGAGCTAGGGAGGTCCTGTGGGGTGGAGAGCGGGATCTCCTGGTGAAGGGACTGGACTTTGCAGCCCTCTGGAAGGCGTCTGTGTCCCACTCCTTGCCTTTGACCTCAGCTCTGGCCCTCTCGACTCTGGTCTGGCGAGGAGAAGGAGGTGGAGACGGGCTGTCCATCTGAGTGGGGCTGTATCTCTCCTGGCCTTTGGTGGGGGGGGGTGCAGGCTGCTCCCTCGCTGTGACGCCAGCACCTTCCTTCTCCCTGTGGGAAGTTCTGGGCCTGCCGCCCTCAGAGGTGGTAGCGGAGCTCTCCATCTGACCGTTGGCTATGTACCTTTGAACGGCAGTGCCGATGTCTGAGGGTGCACGTTGGGTGGGGCTTCTTTTTCCCCTCTCTGCAGCCTTCTGGGCTTTGCCCTCACCTTCTGAGGTTGTGGATGAAGAGGAAGATGAAGAAGAGGAGGAAGAAGACGAATCACTGTCACTGTCGCTGCTGCTGCCATTACTACTGCTGCTGCTGCTGCTGCTGCTGCTGTCTTGTCTCTTCTCGTCTTTCTTCCGTTTCTTCTGAGGGCTTTTGGTCTTCTCCTGCCTCTTGCTCACGTCCGTTCTTTCCCTTCTGGAGGCATCTTGCCTGCTTTCTGCAGACGATGGGACCTCGTCTCTCTTTCTGTTGCCTTCCAGGTGCTGCTGGCTTTCATCCCTCAACTTGCTCGTGTGTGTGTCTCGTTCTTTTTCTCGTCCCCTCTCACGGTCCCTCTCTTTTTGACGCCCGTTGCCGACAGGTGAACCACTAGGGGGAGACGGGTGCCTGTCCCTCCTCCGGTCACTTTTGTCTTGAGCAGGAGACGCCTCTCTTTCCGGTCTCTTTCTATACTCTTTACTTGTGTGAGACGGAGCCGTTGACTTTGCATCTTTTTGTGCTCTGCTCCTTTCTCCTCTTGTCTGCTCTCTGTCCGGGGGAGGCGAAGGGGAAGATGAGTCATGCCTGATCGTGGTGTCACGCTTACTTCTCTCCTTCTTAGTGCTCTTCCTGCTCTCCTGTACAGGAGGTGAAGGAGAGGGGGAGGAGTCATGCCGTCTTCTTTTGGGGACACTTGATTTTCCACTGTCCCCCTTTTCTCTGCTCCTGGAGCGTCTCACCCTCTCACCGTCCCTGCTCCTGGAGCGCCTCACCCTCTCACCGTCCCTGCTCCTGGAGCGCCTCACCCTCTCACCGTCCCTGCTCCTGGAGCGCCTCACCCTCTCATCATCTCTACTTTGTGCGTGCTGTCCCTTTTCTTTCTCAGATTCTTGATTCTTTGGTTGTGCTTCTCTCTCCCCCTCCCTGCCTCTCTGCCTGTCCTTGTCTCTGTTCCTCCCTTTGTCTTGACTCCCTCCTTTCTCCATCTCTCTGCTTCCGGAGCACCTCCCTTTGTCCTTGCGTCCTTTGTCCGTGCTCCTCGTATGTCTGCTTGTTTCCATCTGTGAAGGAGGGGAGGAGGATGAGGAGTCGTGTCTTCTCCGGGCGGAGGTCTTGTCAGTCCGCTGTTTTTCCTTTTCATTATTGGGCCTCTGGAAGTCACAGGAAAAAAAATGTAAACATTGCCAGAAGGTTTGAGAATTTGAGTCGACGACAACAAGCAGCACCGTCCTTACAGATTCACATCCTCTACGTGGGCTTTGCTCCTTGGTGACCTGGTTCCTCCTCTCGGGCGATCTCCCCGTTCTTCCTGCATCAGCTGATCGCAGGCCTTGGTCCCTTTGTCGTGACCTCTGCTGTACTGGAGAGCTGCTGTGGAACCAAAATTATGTTTATTGAGAGCTTGCTGGAAAGACCCTCTCCTCCAGATTTAGTGGTTTAAGCTCAAACTGCAGTTATTGAGAGAGAGAAGAATGCAGAGACTCATAAACCCTTTCACTTTCACACCTGTGGGCCGAACTGGAGGAGACACTCCGGCGATGTGCTGCCTTTACTTTTGGAGGGCTTGTACTTTCCCTCCTCTTCGCCTTCTTCTTCGACACCTTGTGCTTCTCATCTGAGGAACTTTGGCTGAGTGAGGGAAAAATGTGAAACATTAGGCTGCACGTATTCTAAGTTATTCCAAGTTATTCCGGAAACGCATTGACTTTTGGTGGCGCTGAGATTCACCAAAAACTGAGAAGAAGAGACTGTGAAGCAGCACTTCCTTGTCCGTCGAGCAAATAGAACCGTCCAAAACTCACCAATCTTGTCAGAGTTACTGTGGTAACAAGATCTGCTCACTTTCAGTCGCTATTGCTTGAAGACAACTCAAAAAACAAACACAGAGGCAAGATTCATCGTGGAGCTCCACAGATGACTCCACAGATGCAGACATATAAACACACACAGCTTTCAACCTAACAGGCTCACTATTTCCTGCAACACCAGCGCAACATGGACATCGTTGTCAGGGGTCGATGACACTGCGACCCATGAAGTATGTGGATTGGCAGTGTTAAAGAGTTTACAGGATCCATTTGGACGACGCAAAACATGACCTGAATTCTACTAGAAAAAGAACTTTGGTTTGGTAACGATCAATATTTACTTAACTTTGTACATCAAGGAACTACAAACTGGGTGAAGAAGAACAAAGATGAATGGATTTAAGGACCCAAAAGAACTCCTACCTGTCTTCATCCTCTGATTCCTCACTGAAAGACAAATGATGACAATCAGTCAATGAGCACACAGGACATCACACGTCTAGAGGTGTAGATGACAACCGACAACCGTACCGTTTCTTTTTCTTCTTCTTGGATTTCTTCATCTCTCGCCGAGGAGATGAGGAACTATCAGAGCTGCTGCAGGATCAACGGAAAACATCAGCTTGTGGCCACAGTGCTTTGGCCTTCGTCCCATCACTGTCACGTCCTTACCTGTCTCTGTTCTTGCTCTTGTTCTTCTTCTTCTTTCGACTGCGTTTCTTTGGAGGCACTTCGGATTCGTCAGACTCTTCCACCAACCTGTGACAGCAGATGGAACAAACACACAGGTTCCTGTCACATGACTCATCACATACAAAAGTGGGGCGTTGTTTGGTAATGGATGTGTGAGACACAGGCATGATGATGTTGAACTTCAGTTCAGTAGATGTGCTTTGAGTGCTCTTTGATGAGACACAGACACATGACCTGTTAGTGGCTGTGAGGACACTGTGTTTCTCCATGGTGACTCAAGTTCTTGATCTGAAATGCTGCAGATCTTCACTGTGAAACCTCCGATGCTTTGGTTTGGTCTTTTGTCCTGTCGACGTTTCACTCAGAGGTTGTTTCCCAGCTGCAGGAGTGAAGCTTCTTTCCTCCCAGACTGTCTCCTCCGTGCCGTCACTGACTCACTGTGT
>CAAKHB010007665.1:34956-52916 GCA_901007665.1 Aeoliscus strigatus
TCACTGTGAAACCTCCGATGTTTTTGGTTTGGTCTTTTGTCCTGCCGACTTTTCACTCAGAGGTTGTTTCCCAGCTGCAGGAGTGAAGCTTCTTTCCTCCCAGACTGTCTCCTCCGTGCCGTCACTGACTCACTGTGTCTCTGCTACCGTGAGCAAAGGTGTCGCTGTTGGCATTAGCAAAAGGTATCGTTGCTAGCATTAGCAACAAGCGTCCCTGCTAGCATTAGCAACAGCTGTCTCTGATGGCCTTAGCAACAGGTGTCTGCTAGCATGACCGACAGGTGTCTCCAGTGTTAGGCAGTGTAAGTTTCATCCTCTACTTTCTTCCTACAGTATGTCAGAGTGAAACAATGCTGCCGACAGGTCCTCTGGCTCTGCACGCTAATTAAACATCTTAAACTGTGACCAGCGTTCCGAACAGGACAATTTTTTTCCATGAACCATTCCGGCCCTCCTGTGTACTTATCACTGACTCCGCTGCAAACGTGCTGCCGACAGGCAATGAAACAGAGGAGGTGGGACACAGGAAATGGGGTCAGAAGATGAGAGGAAGTAGTGGGAATATCAAAACAACAATGGAGAAAATGGGACACTGCCATTGTTGACTCCACCACGATTTGACCTGTTCATTCTTCTTCATGGAATCCTCACAGAGGATCGCTGCACAAACAAAGGCAACAGTGTGTCGGCCATGTTTGTTTACTTACTTACTGCTAGATGCAGTCGCTGTGTGAGAGTTTGAGGCAATCTGTTGATAAAGTTCTGTGATCCCTTGCCACACGCAGTGGCTGAATGTGTGCTCCCCGTCTCCCACTCATACCAGTCGGGCAGTGTGAACTCTGTTCTGTAATGACTGTGAAATTTGTGTCAGAGGTGACGCCCCTCACCTGATGGGGTAGTCTGCAGCACTGAGGTTGATGAAGAAGTCCCAGGACCAGTCAGACATTTTCAGAAGGTCTTCCATGCTACGCAGGTACATGGTCAACAGGCTGGCCCCACCCCAGATGGTGGCCATCCTCCAGTCTGTCACACGGACGTTGGGATACTGGGTCGCCAGCAGCGACACCTCACGGTGGAGATAATTGGACCTCTGAGGGAGCAAAGAGGAACACAACAGACTTCAGTTACCCCAATGACAAAGCTTGTAGTTCGGATGGCTCAGGGCTCAGGTTCGTCATGAACCAGCCCTGAATGATGCTGCTATCAGTTTAGACTGTGGGGGGGGTATCATAAGACACAGACCCCTCCCACCCCCCTTCCCCATTTTTCCTTCCAGAATGCTGTTTTCTCCACTGGTTCGTGTCTTAAACGTTCCTTACAGTCTCTTATATCAACAATTATAGCATGTTTCTAACTTCTCCTCTCTACCGGCGGTCCAGTGCCTTCCATTCTGGGGTTCTTCGTACTTCTGGACCTGATAATCATAGATCTGCCTCCCTGGAGTTCTCCCTGCTGCCCTCTTCTGCTGGACAGTGGATGAGCTTCCTCATCTCCCACATTTCACATGAATCATTGGATGGACATGGATGGAAATGCACATAGGGTATGACAACGTAGGCTCCAGCGTAAAGTGTGCCAGCATAGGTTATGGCTTGGGGTGTGACGTAGGAAATACAACCGTCCAAGAGTTGATATTTGAGCAGTGATACCCATGATGGCGATATTGTCACAAGATCCGCTCACGGTCAGTCACTGGTTTGAAGGAAACAAAGAAAAACACAGATTCATGAAAAAAAACCTAACCACAGTGGCAGTATCCAAGTCAGACAGACACAGTCCTGGAGTCCAAACGCTCACGACAGCGTAGGACGTTGGCATAGACCGTGGGTAAGTTCACTTTAACTCTGTGTCCCACTGTTGGCCTGTGTTCATGTACGCATCATGACGAGACATCCGTCGGTTCCTTTGGATTCTGTGGGTCTCACCTGGTCCACGTGGATGTAGTAGTAGTGGGACGTGTGGTATATCGCTTTGAAGAGACGCTGGAACTGACGTGAGGCTCGACCATGGATAACCAATACAAAGGCAATGCGCACTGGCACTTCTGGGACGGCTTCAGAGGGGTCCTCATCCCACTGTATGTTTAAGTTAGCTTTACCTGTACGGAGACAACAGCTGATGAGACGCACAGCGATCAATTACAGACAGGTGAGCGGTTTCATTGTATTACATTCAAACATTTCATCAGTTTGCAACTTTCTTTTTATGTCTTTAGTCATTTCACTAATCCTCTCCCAAATGGTTACGTCTTCAGTACGTCATGTTTGTCTGCACAACGCACCAGGTCACTGCAAAAGACAACAGGACACTACGACAGTCATGATTTTTGCCGCAAACCTCCATTTTTCTCTCGTTTCGACCCAAAGAAACTGCTCTTGTGGCTGGTGAGGCCTTTTTCTATTTCTGTCTCTGCACAAATCTCACTAATCAGTCCTGCTACAGCGCTAACACTTGTCAATATGAACATTTCCTTCACATGAATTAATAGTATGTAGCTAAACTAGACCAAACCTGACGACTTGAACTTGAAACTAGCCAACCTGAATCGAACGCTCGCTGTCATTGTGTGATCAAATGTGAAAAGAAAAGGGTGTTTCTAATAGTACGGTCCACATGCAGCGGCCGTGTGAGTCGGTAAATCACTGTCATGTTATTTCTGAGTACCACTTTTATCACATAGTCGCCTGTAAAAAATCAGTTTTGTTGGTCATATAACCACACATTCCACATACAACTACAAACAACAAAACAAGAAATGACAAAGAATCAAACAGTTGTGTTTGCGCGAGTCATGGAAAACTTCACTGACAGACAATACTTCTCATGCTGTGCGTCGCCATCTTGGATTCTGAACTCTGGTCCTCTGAGTTGGACGATGTCCAAGATGAGTATTAAATTAAATTCCCATGGAACGTTTCTGGGAATTGACTGGAATTTTTTCCATTCCTTTGCAACCCGACTGAAGAACTTTCTAAAATGTCCAGATTTATCAGCAGAGTCTTGTGGGTTGAAGCGGCAGCACTTCAGCACTTCAATAGAAAATGCAACACAGTCAGTCAACAAATCTTTGAGATGAACTGATTCTACTAATTCAGTACAAAGAACTTCTTTTCCCATCTCTAATTGTAATTCGTAAGCACCCCAGGACGTAGACTGGCAGGGGTTTGAGTAAAATGATCCAGAAACCAGAAACCAGAGCTCATCGAAGAACCACCCAACTTACTATCAGCAACGCTGTCGCTCGCCTTCAAAGGCTGAGCCCCCGTCAGTCAGACCTCAACATCAAACCAGATCTGCCCAGTGCGGCTTCGGTCTGCACACATAAAGACTAGTATCCTCAAAGCACCCTACAATCACATAAATGAAACCTCAAGCGCCCCAGTCAGTTCCAAGAGCGCATCTACAAGTGAATCGTTAGGAAGCCTTCCCAAAAAGAAGACGACAGTCTGTTTAAACAGGGTGTAATTACGCTGGAGCAGTCTCGTCCATTCATGCTTCATGTCCTCCCAAAATAGACCTCCAGGATGCCTCGACATCCTTGACTTGTGCCAGGTTAAAAACGTTTTACAATTTGGAAGAAGATTACTTTTTGCCATCTTGAAAGCAGCCATCTTGTTCAGCACCCTCGGTTCGTCTGTGGCCCTTTCATTTGTCTGCTGGGCCGATCGCTGGGCAGCATGGGTCATCAGATCACAGGTCAGAAGATGAATGTGGGTGTGAATGTGGGTGTAATGTTCCTCCAGTAAATATATGTCTGTGTCTGTGACACTGCAGCAGTCTGAGTCCATGGACCCCAACGCTCATAGATGAAATAAGTCAAATGAATGCACAGTAACTTGACCATCTCTCACACTCTCTTCCTGATGGTCTTTTTGTTTCACCCCAGCTGCTCGAGGCAGAAGGCCATTCACGTGCAGCCTTGGATCAGTCAGAGAAATGCTAGGAAACCTTTCATTTCGTAGGATTCCGTCATCTAGGATCCATGACAGAGCTGAGTTCAACCCATCGTAAACAAGAGCATCCAGGTTCAAAAGTCAAAAGACCCACATGAACCCAATGTTTTGTGTTTTCAAACCAGTTCATCATTTGTTGTGTGTGGATTCGTCCTACAGGTGTATTATCTACAGGTAGCTGTAACAGAACATGGTATCTCCATGGTAACTTGAACAGTAACATAGTGACCTCTGCAACCTGCTTTTCTTTGAATACTATTGTTAGTTCATTCACAGTGAATGCTTTCCCTCTTTTCATGCGTTCTTTGTTTCCTCCTTGTTTGAAAGTCTTTCACTCCCTACTGTTGTAAAACGCGTTGACTGTCATCTTTATATGAAAGGCCCTTTACAAATGAAGTTGTTGTTATTATTGCTGCGTGTTGTGACTGGACTCTCACCTTCTCGGGGGCAGAAGCGAGGGACTTTCTCCGGCATCAGCGTCCTCTCCTTGTGTTTGCAGTAGACCTCGGCTATCTGCTGCCGACACTCTCGGGTCTTTGCGCGGGACAGAGCGGAGATGGCTTCCTTCCCGCTGATCTCACACTGAGGCTGCTCCTTCCGCGGCTCCAGACCAGGTGGGGGCGCTGGCGTCTTCTTCTCCTGGTTGGACCGTGGATTCCTACTGGACCCCAGAGATGGAGCTGGTGCCGGGACAGTGGGCACCTGGGGGTGGGGCTTACGGAGGCGGCTGCTGTTGCCAATCATCGTTCTGGGTTGGACTGGAGGGAACTTTCCTAGCGTGCTTTGAGCTTGAACCTTATCCAAAATGCGTTTGGTATTTGCCACTCGTTCACGCTGGGACCGTGCTCCCAGGTTGCTGTTGCTGTCGATGGAGTCAAAGTCTTTGGGGACAGAGTTTTCATTGTTGTTGCTGTCGGCCTGGAGCTTCTCTTTGGGGTGGTGTGAGTGGTAAACCTCCTGTGAGGGAGGAGACAGACCACAGTCAACGTTTGTCACCAACACGTCAAACAGCGGACGCCGTTTGAATGTTCCTCATGCTTCAGAATGACGTCTATGTTGGTGGAGGAGCACCACGCGGCATTGGCCGTTGGGGAGGCGGGGCAAGGATCTGTCCATCATGTGGAGCGGTGTGTGTGAAAAGGAAAGAAAATGTGGGGCTGTGGGGCTGCAAGGAAAGAAAATGTGGGGCTGCTTTGGATGACAAAGCACCCGACAGAGGTTATGAGTAGTCACACGTCCTTCTGCCCCTCTGACCTCTGACTGGGCCCCATGCTGATGTGTCCTGATACACAAGGAACCGCACACACACACACACACACACACAAACAAAATAAAAATAAAACTTAAAATGACGAAAAAAATGTGTTTGTGACTTTCTCTGGGAGGAAGGAACCTTTAAATTGGGGTGGGCATATATCTGACTGTATTTGAGTCAGGGTTTGACTGTTCTGAAATTCATTTCATCTTCAAGTGGACAGAAAATGTCAGACGGTCCCTGAACAAATTCTGTCTGTGAGAACACGTGAGGAAATAAGGAAAGAAATGATTATAAGACATCATTGACCTCAGGGATACGTCCCTGTGAGGTGTGTGTGTGTGTGTATTTCAGGAGGAAAGCCACATGACTCCAGTGGGTATTTTTAATCCCACAGATTTGCCCTATATCTGTCTTTTCCAGGGATGAGTGTGTCTGTGTATGAGCTCCCCCAGCACACACACACCACATCAGTGTGCCTGTGGGAAGGCAGTAATATCAGCTCTTGCCACCTGCTCCACAGACAACCGTTAATTATCTCATCTGTAATATCAGTTTAGAGGAGTGTGTGTGTGTGTGTGCATATTTTCAACTCCCTGCAACTATGAGTATAGGTGGAAAGAGGGAATAAAACCTCCAGTGAAAAGTAAAAGGCTCCTTGTCTCCATCTCTCTCACACACACACACACACACACACACACACACACACACACACACACATTAATGACTATGCCAGCGAAGGGCTCAAACCTTGGCTGTGAGGGTTGGTCCTTTGGGGGGCGTGAATGTGACAGAGATCATTTTTGTTTTCATCAATGAACTGACTGCTGCTATCATTCAGAATACAAACTGACATATGAAGAAACAGGAGGTCACCAGTGCTCCAAGGGTGAATGGATGTTTGACGGTCAGGTGTGTTGAGCAGCAGCGGGATCCGAGCTGATGCTAACTTTAGCATTGTTTTTCTGTGACGTGCTTCTGTTTGACACCTCAGGCGTGAGACAGAGTTTGGCGGAAATGTGACCAAAATGTCCAAATATAGACAATCGTCAATGGACGATATTTACTGATGGTTTGAGGTTTCTTCGACTGGACTGCTTGAATGGATGGTAACCCCTCCATCCCATGATGTAGTGCTCCAGCATGAACCAACAGGATTCAGACAACCAACAAGTCTCACTAAGAAGAGATGGGGGGAAAAGAGAATGATTAAGACTGTAAAATGTTTTTTTGCCCGCACAGAAAAATAGAAAAATAGTATTTTGTCCTTCACACAACCTTCTAGACAGTCGGAGCTACGTAGTTCCCTCAAGTCTGTGCATTCCATGGAGACCAGCTACAAGACCAGAACGTGCCTCCAAAGCCTCTCTCTCTCTCTCTCACACACTCACACACACACACACACACACACACACACACACACCAACAACAGGTTTGTATTGAAGTGGTCTGTTCTGCTGTCAGACCTCCTGCCGCTTGGTGATAAAGAGACAAGAGGTGGCGCCCCCAGGGTGAGAGACAGAGAGAGAAAGAGGGAGAGGAGCAGACCTGTTGCTCTGACAACAGTCCATCCCACACCATGGACATCCTGGCCTTTAGGTTGGATTTGCTCTGCAGACATTGACGTTCTCAGGTCACATGACCAACCTGCCAGGCAGCTTCCTGATGATGTTTTTGCTAATGCTAGCATGCTAACGAACCACAAACTGAGTCAAATATTATTTCATCCTCTGGACACGAACGTGTGAATCAGCAAATACTGATCATACGACTTTAATATAAGTGTATATTTACTGATAATTATTTCATCAGGTTTACATTTAAATTACATTACATTACATAAATATGATAATTGTGTTAATTTGTTATTTGTGTTATTTGTTTATAATATCAGTTTATATCAAATCTAAATCGTATTGTGGTGGACCTTGTAATATCAGCAAATATCGAATTGTTGTCCAACACACAACGCAGTATTGTATCACCATGAAACTGATTAGAAAATCAAACAGTAGGAGCTGAGAAACTAAGAAACAAAACGCCAGATGGACAGAAAGTAATGCTGAATGGACTGAAGAAAGAGGACTCACGAGGATGTCCAGGGATTACCGCGGGGATTTAAATCTATCGACGCCAGATTTACAGAGATTTATCTCCACACAACCCAAAAACATAATGCAGCTTTGTGGTTTTAATGTCGGTGTGTTGACCTAATCGCTAATCAAGGCTGCAACCTGCCAGCTGTGCTCCAACAGCATTCAACGCCGTAAAACCCACGTTTTATTCTTCCTCTCTCAGAATGGAAAGACATTAGCTCATCACTAAAGCGTCCCCGGCGAGAGCACAATCTGAGCTTCCACAATCTGAAAAACACACGGTGAGCACTTTTTAAACCCTCATGCATCATGATGTCATGTGATAAATGTGTAACACCGGACACCCTATTGCTGTCAAAAGTCGTTCCAAGCTGCAAACAGGTGAATGAACGTTTCGTTCTCATGAATCAGCGTTTTTTGGGAGACAATACGATCATTTTAAAAAGCAGCTCTCAGAGCGAATGAATCTGAAGACGTTTGCGTGTGCACAACCCATGCCGATGTTTCCTGAAGCAATGATGTCATAGCCCCGCCTCTCCCTTTCCCTGCATTCGCTAAAGCCCGCCCACAACAACAACGGTGGATCCCTGTGATGTGTCGTCTGTGGCTGCGTCACAGTACCACTCACAGGCCTGGAGGATGTACTACAGCGTTGGACCTGGTTTGTGGACATGTCTGTGTTTACAGGAGGCGACTCTGCCTCGAGTGCACTTGTGATCGAGATGCAGCAGATCAAGTTCTTACTTGCACATGCACTTACTTGACTGCAGCACTGTGAGCTGAGCTGTTTACACATGGCATCAGCGAGCGCTCTGTCAACCAGTCATACCGACAAACACGGATGGATCCGATCCATTTCTGTCTATAAAGAGTCACCGCTTTCCAACCACATTGCTCAGCAACGGACACACACACACACACACACACATACACACTCACTCACAGGGACTACTGACCACCTAAACTGGATTATAAAACAAATCCCATCAGAAACCTTGGATCTGAAAGAATCCTTTAATCTGATAGGGCGTTACTGTGAATGTGTGCTGTGACACACATGTGGTCAGAACATGTGTCTCTGGCCCTGACGTAGAAACCTCGTGTGAGGACATCTCTTGGATGTAGCGGTAGAGGCTAACACGCATCACTTTGATGGTTCAGGCTTTGTTCTCGCCATCAGGTCTGAACCAGTTCTGCAGTCTTGTTGGTTAATGTGGACTGGTGCTTCTGTTGAATGACGCCGATCCACCTTGTAGCCTACGCAGGCGTCCTACACCTTCGTGAGCCTTTATTCTTGTCTCTACGTCACTCAGCATTGAATCTCGCCACGTCTTGTGGTTTTTCTGGTTCTCAGGGTTTTTATTTGTTCATTTCAAGCTACAGTGACTATAAGTGAACGAATCTTGGTACCGCACTAAGCAAACCACGATTAAGCGTATTATTCCACTCACATTTCTGGTCCAATACCTTTGGGGCTGTTGTATTGTATCTGCAAACAGTGTGTTTGTGACGTCACAGTCACATGACGCAAACAGCCCAGTCACGACTGGGACCAGTTTGGACCTCCCACCATTTATTGGATGTTTTAACGTGTCTTAGCCTGGGTGTGAGACTGTGTTCTTATTTTTGTTTTCAGTATTATTTGAGTGTTTGTTTGAGTGTTTGAATCTGTATTCATCCTTGATCTTGTTTTATTATTGTATACGGTTGTAACTGGTTTTCAGCCCCACAAAGTGGCGTCAGCGGTCTGTGTGTCCCACCCATTGAAGGTGGGATGAATGTGAGAGTTGTGCAACTGTGGCGCCATCAGTAAACACTCAGCTGGACATCAACCAATGCCAGCACACACACACACACACACACACACACACACACACACACACACACACACACACACACACACACACACACACACACACACACACACACACACACACACACACACACACACACAGACACACACACTCCCTCCAGCAGCTTGAGGCTAAATACTACTGGAATTTTGAAAGCTCTGTGTGTGAATGTTAAGTACTGTGAATTCAGTCGTATTTTTCACTCCACTCTCCCTCTGCAATTCAGTGCTGGACCAGTTTGACATCTTTCTGTTGGTACCAAACTGGGTCCGAGCCACCGACAAGTTGAACACCTTCCCAACGTCACGTATCCGTCTCAGACTCAGGTCCAACTCAGACTCCAAGATGCCAGCGCGCATTATTACCTGTATTAGCAGTTTAACTTGAAACTGTGTTTTTCCTGAATTTGTGTCACTTAGGTTTTTGTTCATTTCAATGACTTGTACACACACAACTGTTTGATCTGTTGTCAGTGAATGATGTCAGGTGTGGTTGGAGTAGATGTGTTGTTACACATTTAACGAGCATTAGAAAGGGTATATTCCCACAAGTGGAACACTAAAAACTCCATTTATCCTGTAAATGATCTAATAATACTACTAATAATGCACTTTATTTGTAACACACCCCTTATCGAAATCTCAGAGTGCTGGGTCACTGGGCACAGAGACAGACACACAAACACCACACAGGTTTTCATGTGTACTGAGGCCTGCTATGATGGACATCGTATTTCCAATAATAATAATAATAATAACATTGATTTGTCCCGTCAGATACACACACACAAACACTTCATTAGCTTCGCTAAGCTTGAAAAAATAAAACTACTCAACACAAAAACTACTCAAAACTACTAGGAAACAAAATAATGTAGCCAATCATCACATTCGAGGATCTGACTTTCTTTGTTTCTCAGTTTGTTCTCAAAACCAACCGGCTCAAGTCATGTTCACCTGCAGGAACCGCTCGATCTCTTCTACTAAAAACGGATTCCGTTCATGTGGACGAAACGTCCAAATGATACAAACTGTGGCTGATTCACCTGAACGTGTCGTGGACATCTGGTGTAAACTTCACTGTTCTTTGGTCACATCTTTTCTTGTCGCTGAGTAACTCACATTACATTCACAACTACCTTATTCATAAAAACATTGGGCAGTGGATGGAAAAATACCCAAATACCCCTATAAAATGAACTGGCATATATATCAGCAGTTGTAAAGGGCTGTCAAGATACAAGCATCTCTCTCTCACACACACACGGGGAAGATCACAGGGCATCCGGTGAAGTATAATGAAAGGATGCGAAATGTCTCCTGTATTCAGCCCTCCTCCCTCTCACACAGCAGCGTGCACAGTGTGTTCATGTCTGTGCTGCACCAGGAAACACCTGGATCACACAAGTTAAACAACACATGTTCCTCTATGAACATGACAACATAGATACACAACACAAATAGAACATAATAGAACATGAACACATTATTTCAAGATGATGATCAGCCATCCTTTTAACTATCACCACTGTGTGCTAGTTTAACCCTTTAAACCCAACGGGCCCTTGGGAGGAAGTAGTACACAGTTGAAAGTAAACACGGTTGTCCTGTTTTGGTACTTTTTTTATTGTCGATCCTATAATGTTCACAAAAGGAGCTCGGACGTGCATTATAGTGTAACGTTAGTATTTGCAGATGATTTGAAACCTTGAACCCTAGTTGCTGAAGGTAATTGATGCATTCTGAATCGTTGGAATCAGTGTTATATCGTTATAAGTGCTGTCCGTCGATTAAAAAAATTAATCGAATTACAGGATTTTGTAATTAATTAATTGAATTAATCGCATTTTAATGTCATACCTGCTAAAGGTCTCCTGATAAAGAATTTGAATTCTAGGATATTAAAAAACTGTAGTGTGTGACTCATCAATTGAATACAGTAAGAAGAGAAGATTTGAAATCCAATTTTTTATTGGTGAACTGCTTCATAAATGAAATTCAAAAGTAAAGGTCAAGCACATCCGCAAACCAGTTAGGCCAGCAGCAATCAGCGGCCAGCAGCAATCAGCAGCAACCCACTTTGCGATTGTATTTGTCAATTTTTCTGTTGTGGATTTGCTCATTCATTTCCCAAATTCAGCTAGCCTGGGTTGGTGGAGCGAGCTCCCGGTAGCCGCACTCGCAACGGAGGAACTTGCCTGAACATGTTTTTAGCGTTTAAATGGTACGTCAGGCTGGAGTTGCTCCAGTGGTAAGAGAACTCCTTTTTGCAAAAACTAAATCACAGCATTTTTATTTATCGTCCCGTCTCTGTTCTTTTGGTAAATAAACTTGCCGTTCAGTGTCCCGACTGAGGACACACTGTCCTCCTCCTCCTGAGTCTTGTCCATGTCTGTTATTGTTGCCCACTGCCTTGTTAATTTGCCGGCGCAGGTGACGTAGCACGGCCGAGAAGACTATGGGTCCTTCAATGGGCCAAAATTCAAATACTCATAATTAATTGCGTTAATTTTTTTAACGTGTTAATTGCAGCGTAATTAAATAAATAATCAAATGACAGCACTAATCGTTATCCTCAAAAATCATGGGAAATCAGGCGAGGATAGAAATAGTTTATTCCAGATTTACTATTTACTCAGGCAGAGTGACAGAAAACATTTTTCACCCTGATGTCCTTGGACATCTAAGGACGTGCATATCAACGTTTTTATGGTGGAGTAATTCTTCATTTACATTGGGTGTGTATTTTTAGGTGTTTTTTTCAGGAAACACGGTTGGGGCTGAAGAGGTTCAACAGGCTGGAAGTCGATGTCGGGTCAGCAGATTCAAGATTCAAGATCTTTACATGTTTCAGTGTATGAATATACGGAGCTGAAAACAAACTCCACTGACTAATTGGACGATTCTAGACTGGACAGCGTTGGACCAACGGTCCTCTGCTGTCCAACAACTGATGTCCATGATTGTACAGTGTTTGGGGGGACACAACCATTCACGCTCACATTCACGCCTATGGGCAGTCTAGAGTAGCATTGCATTGGTCAATGAACCTGTGCTTTTTGAAAGTTGACAAGCCAGTATACCTGGAGAGAACCCACACAGAGCCAAGGAGAGCAAGGAATGCAACCTCCACAGAGAAGCCAGCCAAGAATTGAACCTTCTGTCTGGCTGACTGATGGTTGACTGACTGACTGACTGACTGACTGACTGACTGACCGATAGTTGACTTACTGACCGTCTGTTGACTGACTGATGGTTGACTGACTGACTGACCGATAGTTGACTTACTGACGTCTGTTGACTGACTTACTGACTGACTGACTGACTGACCGTCTGTTGACTGACTGACTGACAGTCAGCCATCACCTGACACCACGTCAGTTGAAACCGTCTGTTGTCTCCTCATCTCGTAGGAGCTCCACAGCATCTCCGGAGCATCTCCGCGTCTCCATGCGGTTCCTCCGCGTCAACAAGCTCCGTGTTACCGGGCGTAAACACGTGAAAAACGACATGAGATGTCTATCGAACGCGTGTCCGGTGACATGCTGGTGAAACCTACCGCCCGCAGCCGGTGCCGAACAGCCGCCTTTCCGAGCGGCTGCGGCGGGTCGCTCCTCTGCAGCACCCTCCGCGGCGGCTCCCTGTCGGCTTTGTTCAGCCCCGCGGCTCGGTCGTCACGCTTCTCCCGGCTCCTGGCGCCTCCATCCCCGCCGGCAGTGTCCAGGCTGCTGAAGTTCCAGACGATGAGGGTCTGGACCAGCAGGACGGCCAGAGCGGCGACCAGCAGGGCGGACCTGGAACGGCGGGCCAGCCTGCGGGCACACGGGGTACCGCTCATGGTTCGCCGCGTCCTCCCTCCGGCTCACAGCCCCCGTCCGCTAAACGCCGACAGCGGGGGGGTGAATGCTCCCCGACGCGGCCCGGCAGGGGCTGCTGGCAGGCGGAGGGCAGGACGGGAGGGAGGCGGCATGGGAGGGGAGGGATTCTGGCAGCGGCTGGAGATGAGGAGAGAGGTTTGGGGTCGGAGAAGACACGGACACGGAGGCCCTCATGTGGCCGCCAGCGACCGGTGCCAATGTTCACTCGGCCATTTACAAACCCGGTTTTTACCTTTTAACGGAGCAAATACTGACAGTGACGTCACCATATACAAGTAAAATTAAAAGGTGAAATGTAGCCAGTGATTTTTACGGAAGCCGAGAACGGCCATTCGCTTTTTTATTTCGGCACTGTTATGTGGTGATAAAGACTTATTATACATTATATTATATATAATTATATATTATTATACATGTCTGTGGCCTCCAACTCCATCTTTATGCGTCTGCAATTCCTCACTTGAACCTCTGGCTCATATCAAACCCAACTTTATAGGTTGTTTCACAACTAAGGATAGTCAGTCGAATCAGATTGAAGACTTCATGATGTCACAGTAGCTATCGTTACTAGAGAAACTCTGAGAGCCAAGTGATGTGCATGCATGTTGCTGTATTGGCTGATGTTAAATGTTAAATGTTGTAAATGTTTTGACTGCCTCTTGTTTTATAGTCGATAACATGGGTAATATTTATATTTTTGACACTACAGCATGTAACCCACAGAAATGAGGTAAGCGTGCTGAAGTGGAGCGTTCCATGGTTCTGATATACTGTAAACTACAGTTTAGTTCACATGCATAGCTTGTTTTCCTTTCCCTCCATATTCAATTCACGACTGGCTTGGAGTCAAACCTAACTACATATTTCAAAACAGAAGAGGAAAACAAAGCACTTCTCCTGCATGTAAAAATATGAAGAGCCTTTATTTATTTTATTTAGTTTAGTCGTTTAGTCTTGTAGGCTCTCTGGACTCGTTTGTCTCTCTCCATAGGTACGTTTCTTTACTCCAAGCCGATGTAGCATGAATATGTAGGTGATTTTGTCCTAGCGTCTATACTTTGTACATTCTCAACTCTCTATACTCTCTCTATATTCTGCTGATAACTCCACCATAGCATAAAGAATTTCATATTGAACCCTGCATTTCCTCATTATGGTGCTATAACTTACATGAACTAAATTCATACAGTGTAAGGTGGCTTCTTCCATGTACTCATTTTCAAAACAAGTCATCATACATCTTGAAATCCCCATGTTTTTGTGTTGCAGAATGAGCTTCATACAGGTGACAATGTGGGACAACTATCGATTTGACCAGGTGGAAACTGATTCGATTTGTATCCTGTAAAACCACGTCTGATGCAAAATGTACCTGAGAACAACAAATCACTGGCACAGTGATACGGCTCTGTGTGGCTTGGGAAAATAAATTAGAAGTGTCCGATTGAGGAGTATGTTATTTGTATCAAAAACGTGTATTATGTCTTCTTATTAGGTCAAAGTTTTTAACTTCTCTCTTCTTGTGCAATTTTGGTGATCAGCTTTCGCCTTCTTCAGAGACGTTTGACAACACTCGACGTGTCCGCAGGCAGCTGTGCAACTGCGCAATATATGAACAAAATCTTATTTGTGTTAATTGTAGTTGTAAATTGTAAGGTTATTGTGATCTCGAAATACTAAAATAAAATTATACAGTACAGGTCAAAAGTTTGGACACCTTCTCATTCAGTGTGTTTCCTTTATTTTCATAGTACATTCTCACTGAAGGCATCAAAACTATGAATGAACACGTATGGAATCATGTACTTCAAAAAAGTGTGAAATAACTATGTATGTCTTCTATCTTTATGATTCCTCAGAGTAGCCCCCCTTTGCTTTTTTGATAACACTGCAAACCCTTGTGTTTTCTCACTGAGCTTCATGAGGTCGTCACCTGAAATGGTTTTCACTGGTGCCTTGTCAGGATTAGTGGAATTTCTTGCCTTATTAATCGGGTCGGGGCCATCAGTTTTTGCTGTGCAGAAGTCAGGTTGATCCACAACCGACAGCCCGATTGGACGACTGTTCATTAGATGTTCATTAGTTCATCAGATTATAGTAAGTGAAAGGCGGAGTTATGGTGCAGGGGCAATGGAGGAGCTGGAGCTGGAGACAGAACTGGAGAGACATGCAAGCACGAACAACAATCTGGCAATGACAAGAAGGGCAGGGGAGGCTTGAACACCTCTGAGAGGGACAGGTATGGGTGGTTGAGGCTGATTGAGATGAGAATGGCTGGGAGTGGCGGGACATTTCTTGGTGCCGTGACCCGGATGTCAACATACCCACCGCCGCTGGACTGAGGACGAGGACACGCTGAAGACGTCGACGCACGGCTCATCAGGACCCGGAACAAAAGCTTCAGGGAGTGAATTCTCTGCTGAACCAGCGTTGTAAGTCGACTCCTCATCCGCCGACAGTGGTTTGACGACATCCGACCGGAGACGAACCAACAAGGACAGGTAAGTAGTTGTGACGGCCGAATAGACAGAATAGATATTTCTGGTCTAAAAAGGGGAACCAGTCCCAAAAAGGGACACCAGTCCCTAAGGTAGATCACTTAAGTAACTTCTACAGGAAGGAGAAGTAGTTTAGAGCCCCTCTCTGGATAATATTTCTGTTAAAGAAATAACTTGGCAGGGAAAATAGACAATAATAATAGTAATAAACAGCTGTGTGTGAGTGAGTGACAAGTGAATGCTGTAAGTTGCCAGACTGAAGCAGCAGCACTGACCGAAATCTAACGGTGCTAATATAAATCAGTGGTCCGTTGCAGTAGGTCTGACAGTACACATTTGTGCTTAGAATGGGAGGAAAAAACAGTAAGTCCTCTACGGAGGCACTAGGAGATGCAACATGTGGGGAGTACATTATGCAATAGAAAATGGGAGAAGAAATATAACAGAGGGAAAGCTCAAGGTAGAACCATATAGGGAGCTAGTTACTAAATTGCAGGCCAGTGTGGCAAGAAAGAAGGGAAAGAAGAAACAGCAGAAAGAAGTAGAACTGACGGCGGCTCAGTTATGGTTGACTGAAGCCATCCAAAGGCGTAAAGACATACAGGCGTAAAGACATACAGGCAGCAAAGGAGAGGAAGATGACAAAAAGGGCGAGTACAGGAGCAAATAGTGAGAAGCTAGAGCAGTAATCATTTGATAAACAACATGAACCATACTCTGCCCGAAGTATGTACGTGAGACCTGAAGACAATGAGACTCAGGCTGGACGAACACAACAAGGACGACAGCAGACTCCCCGATCGACTGAAGTACGAACGACAGCAACTGTGCACCACCCCGACTGTGTCAGCGCCGCCACCTTACTCTATGCCAATGACTCCTACTGTTCCTTCTGTGTATCCGCAACAGAAATGGGTACACAAGATTTAACTAACTAACTAATTTAGTGCTCTCTTACCGCTTAAATGGTCACGAGGCAGGCCAAGCTGCACAAACCTCTGTGGGAAAAGATTGGACACAAATGAGAGGTACATAGACAGGCTGAGACACAAACAAAGTTATTTTCCCACCTCTACAAGATCAATTAGATGGTGCATTCTTACAGAGCTGGAACGCTCTCATGAATAGAGTAAGAGAAACATTCAAACGCAAAGCCGATTATGGCAAACTAGCTGGAGTAAAGCAGAAGACTGACAAAAACGTGGATGACTTTGCAATTCGCTTTGAAAAGGAGTTCAGAATCCACAGCGGCATCCCTGTCCAGGCTGTACCTGATACTCCTTAGGAAAGAGATCTCTGGGTTATGAAACACCACGTAGAAGCAGACAGTTCCACAGTGCCCCAGACAATGACATGGGCACGCCACGCGGAGAAAATCATAAAGAACAGCAACAGTGACGTCTTCATGCGACATCGACTATGCGTCAGACGTACTTTTCCAGTCCGGCCCCATGAATAGAGGTCGTAGCAGGCCTAGGGGGTGGGGACGTGGAAAATCCCGTGGACGAGGAAGAGGCAGTGGTCGTAGTGATGAGTGTGGGGGCCATGGACATTGGTCCAAGGCATGTCCCAATAACAAATACGGTCCTGATAAGCAACCTCGTCACAGGAACCGGCGTTTCTGACTATCTGCAGACAAAGCTGCAAGGCCAGATGATGATAGTCTTGTCCATGTCTTCTCAGCCTGGAATGTGTTAAATGCTTTGACTATAAAACCATGGCTGATTTTGAACTGCAATGGTAGAGATGTTGATTTTTTATGTGACACAGGCGCTTGAAAAACTGTTCTGCAATCCAAAATACCAGGCCTAACATGGTCCAAACACACAATTGATGTAAAAGCTGCAAACGGTGCTACTGTGACAGAAAGTTTGTCTAAGCCAATTACGATATGCGACATAAAAACATCTCAGTGGTGATTTCACCCCGATGCCCAACGAATTTGTTAGGTCGAGATCTTATGCTCAAACTGGGAATAGCTGTAGTACCAGTACCAAACGGAATGAAAGCAGTACACATGAACAACATCAACAGTGACGATGTGTTTATATCACAAAGTGCTACAGAAAACACTGTGTACTCTTCATACGACCTGCACCCAGACGACAATCAGGGGCCGTTGGAAAACATGTTAAAAGCAGCGCGCAGTACCTTAAGCAGCCCAGAGGATGAACAGACTCTCCATGGTGTACACGTGACTATGGCAATACATACAGACCCCACAGACTTTTCAACCTTTCAACCTTTCTGGACACCCCTAAGACGCCAATAGGAACTTGGTTCATGTATACAGATCGCCAATCACTAGCAGGAGTGCATGCACTACCTCCTACTGACCTACAGTACGTACTTCCATATATACCCCACATTTCCACCCATAAGCCGCATGACAAACAGTGGCAGGATGTTGGAAATGCACTGAAGAGGG
>CAAKHB010007665.1:56745-77433 GCA_901007665.1 Aeoliscus strigatus
AATAATTGCGCCGTTTTCTCTCTTTCCCCGTTCAGAGAGAGCAGAGAGAGAGACAGAGAGGGTCAGTGGAAGAGAGACACAGGTAGAGAGGGGCGGAGGCGGAGTTGAGAACAGCGTGGATTGTCGCCTCGCCCCCCCCCGCTGAAATACAGCAGGGTACCGCTGCAGATCTTCACTGTGAAACCTCCGATGTTTTTGGTTTGGTCTTTTGTCCTGCCGACTTTTCACTCAGAGGTTGTTTCCCAGCTGCAGGAGTGAAGCTTCTTTCCTCCCAGACTGTCTCCTCCGTGCCGTCACTGACTCACTGTGTCTCTGCTACTGTTAGCAACAGGGGTCTCTGCTAGCGTGAGGCGTATCTAAGTGCATGACAGTGAAAGGCGTGTGAAGCTAACAGGGCTGGCAGCACACGTCCATCAGTCAGTAGTGAACCTTCTGTCTTTATTTCCATCAGTGATGATGAAGTGGGACCATCACGTCCTATTTCACCGGTAAACATATGTCTGAAAAGTAGCGACGGCTCTGAAGTCGTGACTCCAAGTGCTTACAAGCTGACAAAGCCCTTATTTTCTGGTCATTTCCATGGTGAAAGGGATGAGTTCGGTCGTCTCTGTCAATCACCGTGGTGACAGGAACCTGCTCCGAGCCTTTGTTTCAGGGAGCTTTAAAGTTAACAGCTTCTGTAGCAGAGCAGGCATCTTGGTAGTCTTTCTACCAACACCATGGTAGTGATGCTGGAGTTTCAGGTGTTTATTCATACTGACCTCACTGGGGGGAGATACAGCAGGGTTAGGAGAAAAGGAGCACTTGATTTGCTCATCTGCATCTGCTCATTTACACACCTTCTGGACAGTACGCTAGCTCGGCAATCTCCCATCATTCGAGTGTTTTGTTGGTTTTCTTTTCATCGAACTGACAATTACAAGTTATTGGATTTATCTGTATGACGTCCTAATTCCGAATAGATATCTATTTATCATGCACCCCTCATAAAAACATGCCTGGAATCTTTTCAGGTTTGTTCCACTCACGTATATTTCTGCTGTTGCTGCCTCTCTCTCTCCAGACGCTCCTGCTCTCGCTTCTCTTTCTCCTTTTCCTTACGGTCAGCATGGAACGACGACCCATCCACATAATCGCTGGCGATCCCAAAAGCAGCACGGAGGCGGTCATTTTTCTGCTGGTTGGCTGCAGCC
This sequence comes from Aeoliscus strigatus, assembly GCA_901007665.1. Lineage (NCBI taxonomy): Eukaryota > Metazoa > Chordata > Actinopteri > Syngnathiformes > Centriscidae > Aeoliscus > Aeoliscus strigatus. The sequence continues at coordinate 57,939 of CAAKHB010007665.1, forward strand.
AAAGCGTGAGTTTCTGTCACACTGTGAGAAGAAGAAACCACACAGCCTGACTCACTGAGCAGAACATCCTGACAGAACTTCAGAAAGTCCTCGTAACATACATCGGCTTGTCTGTGGTGGCCGGAGCTGGCTCCTGTTTCTCCTGCAGCATCATGCGGAAACTGGTCACCTTCTCCTCAATCTCCTCTGCGGAATACCTGACAACACAGGTGAAAGAGCATTCAACACAGCACAGACCACGACATAAACATGCTGCTTTTTAGCCATAGAGAGTTTTATATCATTTTGAAAACTGCCTGCACATGTCAATGATTGTTCTGAGGGACCATGGCTGACTGACAGTGGCGTGTGGAGAGGTTCATGTCTGCTGACCTCTGACCTCTTCATCCCATCACATCTACAAACACATGAACATCCAGTTGGAGCTGAGTCACCATCTGACCGTCAACAGTTTAAGTCTCATATCAGTATCTTTACACAGACAAACTGAAGAACACAAAAAGAACATTTAATTTTTTAAAAAAAAGCATTATCATGGTCTGAACTTTACTTATAAATCAGTCTGTGCTCCACTCCTGAACAAAAACATCAGAACTTGTCTGTAGAAATGTTCCTTATCGTCAGTCCTCAGTTTTTAAGTCTGTCTCCATGGAGACCATTGGTCTTCTTTCATTTTTACCTCTTCTTTTCTTTGTAGATTGTAGCTGCTGTCACTGATTCTGACTGAAAAAAAGAATCTCTGGGACTCACTACTGCCCCCTAGCATGAGGAGGAGAACTGCTGCCTCCCCTGGTGTCTCTTCACAGACTTTTTACGATCGATACACACATATACCGTTGTTGACAACAAACAATGTACATTGTGTACACAGATCAACTCTGTACATTAAATCCGAACTCCCTGCTGGCAGCCAGCAGTCATTGTCAATCCCCGGTGGGGTTCAGACAGCTGGTGACTCAACACACTTCTCAGGGTTTCAACAAGTAATGTGAAAATCCAACGATTCTGAGTAAGAATCATCTAAAATCGGTCAAGTTTAATGGAAAATAACTTTGCAGTACAAATCACTGGCTAAATTTAACCAATCAATTATTTTTTTTACATCTTTTTCTTTCTATGATGGCAGGTGAGGTATGGCTTCACCTGCCTCACCTGACTGCACGCCACTGCTAACAGAAATATAAACACTGTTCAATACTTAGAAGTGGTTTGTTTTGATATTTAAATCCAAATTCAGAAACTGTAAATGACCTCAAGTTAGTGTTGACTTATAGAAGTGTAGATATTATGCCCTCTGATTGTTGATTAGAAGGATTCATCAGTCGACACCATGTCATTTGTCCCTTTGTCCCATGTCATTTGTCCCTTTGTCGAAGGAGAAAAAACTGGACGGACAAAAAATGAAGACAGGGAGGAAGAGAGGCTGAATATTGATATAGGATATATATCTGGGGATATATATAGGATATATATATCCCCATTATTTTTTTCTGCAAAGTGAGAGCAAATGTTCAGTCAATGACATGTCACAAGTATTAGTATCGTGAACAGTGGCAAAATTAAATGAGGCTTCTTCACCTCGTTCATGAATAAATGCTCAGCTGCAAATAACAAAGTACAAAAATACTATAGAACAACAGGAGGTCATATTTAAAATCAAAGCTCCAGAAGATGCACCTGCTGCCTGGTACTTTTTTTTCCTAGCACCTCCGTTGAGGTTACAAGGGAGCTGAGCCGGACGTAAACATGACATCACCTAATGCCGTCCTCTGATTGGTCACCGCAGACAGAGTGCCGTCCTCTGATATAGTCTAATCCCACATAACAATTAAAAAGAGATTGAAATATTTTTAATATCGATGTATTGCCCAGCCCTAGTAGAGCCGGATGGAGGATCCTCTTCACTTTAGTTCCACATTCAACAACATCCAGAAGCACCTGATGATCCAGAAGCTACACCACCTCAACACCCCCACCTGGCTGATCTTCTTCCTGCACAACTTCGTCGCCTGCAAACTGTTCGGGTGGGCAAAACCACATCGCCTGCACTCTCCATCAACACCAGAGCACCACAGGGCTGTGTGCTGAGCCCATTCCTGTACACACTGTACACAAACAACTGCACCAGCCCATCACACATCACCATATGTATCAAATACTCAGATGACACAGACATCCTTGGCCGTCTCAGAGACTGCCACTCGGTTCTTGACTACAACACCATCACACACTTCACAAAGTGGTGTGACGACAACCATCTCCTCTCCAATGTGAGCATCACTGGTTCCACTGCACCACAACACCCCATTATCATAAACTCACACGCAGTGGAAATCAGACAGCTTTAAATACCTGGGAGTAACACTGGACAACACACTCAACCGGCACACCACCAACAAAGACTGTCATCCGCAAACTCAAAAGACTGTATGTCCCCCCCATCTTCTCCTGCCACTGTAACAGAGCATCATCCAGGCAATCCTCCTGCCCTTACCACCAGGCCACGCTGATTGCTCTCTGACTGTAACTGTGATGTGTAGCATAATCTGTCGTCTGTATTTGGTTGTCTGGTTGTATGGTTTGTATGTAACAGTGATGGGAATCCAAATTTCCCCCTGGGGACAATAAGATCTAATCCAATTTAAGTACGCTGGCATGCAAGTATTGGCAGCGATACCGTCAGAGTTAAAGGGTTAAAACTCTTGAAGCTGCTTGTTTGAGCCATGAACGCATCTTCTCCCATTGTTAGTGTATCACTGTGAAGATCCTCCTCCTGTGTACTGTCAGAGCCCGACACAAAGAGCAGTTCTCACCCTTGCTCCTCCATCATATCCTGCAGCTCGGCACACTTGACCTCAAGCTGCCGCTTCCGCTGGTGCTCCAGGATGTCGGCATTGGGCTGCCTGTTGAGCTGATTCTCCAACCTATCCCGGTCTTTCTCGTCACGCTCGCCGCCACGTTCATCGCGTGGACGTTTGACCCGCAGGCTTGACAGGTTGCGCTGCACATAACCATTGGTGCCGCTGCCCCGTGGAGTTGTCAGACCAATCCCATTGTACATGGTTCTGAAAGAGACAAACCATGATGCACTAAATGTTGGAGCTGAGATCAATGTGATTTACGGAGTATCGGGCGAGACGGGGCAACATTGGTTGTGAGTGAAATCCCTGCGAAAACAAATTGTGACTGTTAATGCTTCTGCCCTTGATAGTGTGTGTACTCATACAAGTACGTGCATACCACAAACCCACCCCCCATCCCAGTGATGTGACACCACCACATCCCAGCAGGTCATTACGCTGCTGAGTGCGAGCAACGTCAGCGCAGTGGAGACTTTTGATTGATAAATGTGAATGTGTATGCGCATGTGTTTTCACGCGGCACGTAGCAGCAGTGATCTCTCCGTTGTTATTCACACACAAACAACTGATAGCTCTTCAACTCAGTATGTGATGACAGACCCACAGTGTTTGCGATTAGTATTTAGAGTTGTAGGTCTTGATTTATGCAATTGGACCGTCTCCTCCTGCACCTGGAGCGTATTAGAGGCACTAAATATAAAAGAATTATGGAATGAATTTTGCTTTTAGAACGATGTCACATTAATAAAAATGGCCGTAACTTCCAAAGGAGCAAACCCAGCACCCAGTTGAACCGGATTCTAACCCACGGTCACCCACTGTACTCTATTGTATATAGGTTGTTAATAGCAAATTGTATCTTATAGTTTGTATTTTTTTCTTTTGTACTATTTTTCTCTAATATTGATTGCACTTTCACACTAAGACATATTCCTGGTGTGTCTTAAACATAGTTAGCGTCTTAAACATAGTTAGCAATAAACCAGGCGTCCCCACTGTGTACAATCTCAAACAGTATACAGTGGTTCCAACTAGTATCTGTGAGAACCAAAAGAATTTGTACTCATACTGAGAATAGAACTATGTGCATCTCCAACAAAGACCATGAAGACTGTTGTAATTTAAGATGTTGGGCTGTTGCAAGAAAGTGCTGAATATCTCCAGTGATCAAAAGGCTTATTACTTATACACATACAGCTCTGGTTTGTCGGTCCAGCTTAGTCATTGCTTATCTAAATAGATACACTCCTTCGATACAATGTTTTCTTATACTGACTCCAAGGATAAAATTGCCTTGGCTGATGTTTTCTGTAAAAATGTTACTGACTGGACACAGAACACAACATCCACTCGTCACTTTCGTTGGCAAAAGCGGAATTCCGGATTCTAAACTGCCTGAGAAACATTCCACGAGTGTTAGTTATCGTGTGATGAGTAACATTCACATCTATGCAATTATGACAAATTACTTTCATCAGGCTTACACACGTGCGCGAGAATAGGCACGTCTATGATGATTATGCTAACATGTCTCTGTATAAGCCACAGAGACATATCAGGAGGGACTATAAGGATCTTTGGAATAAAACCCAACTTCAGATACAACCCCGCGGACGCCTCTACGGGCCTAACCACACTGCTGCGCAGCTAACACCCATCGACGTGCTAGCCAACCAGCTAGCCGATTGGTTACGTACCAGTCTATTGTCATGGAGCTGCCAGGAAACGGCTCTGAAAATCGTTCGAGGTGGACCAAACCGGCTTCGAATAAGCCACGAACCTAATAATTACGACTTCTGCTCAACGTCCGGGGAATGAAGGCGAACCGTTCGTCGGCTCGGTGTTAGCTACTCTCATCCAAAACGAAGGCGCGACGAGATGAAACCCCAGTGACGTCACACACGCGACACACAAACGGACACCGGCGCGTTTTCTATTCTTTATTTAAAACCACATTAACGTCGAACACAGTGAAAAATTGTTTCTTCTTTTCTTTCTGTTTGGAATGCCCCGAAGATGTTTTTCCTTTGTTTTGGTCTTGCCCTTTCTCCACCAGTTTCTGGATGGATGTTTATAATTTTATTTCTTCTTTTACTGAACACGATTTCACCCCATAGACATAATGTAATTCACCCTTTGTTACTGTTACGGCTTCACTATCTTTCTCACATTAAACATTATTACATAATCAAATATCGGTATAATAACCAAAACCCCATTTTTCTTTCATTTAAGAACCAAGTCAAACAGTATATTACAACTATTGAAAAATCCAACAACAGTAAAGCTATCAAAACCCTGAATTCATGTGTCTTTTTATAATGAAAACAAAAATAAATGATATATACCTTTACGTTTATAGCCCCCTGGCAATAACCTTTTTGTTACTATGTTGAATTGTTTGCACAATTATTTTTTAGTATTATTTTTTTATTTCACTTATTTTTAAGTTTTGAAAAAATAATACATTGTAAATGTTGTTGATGGGTATAAAACTGAGTATGTCAAGAGAGAGAAAAAAAAATTCCAGGGATACTAAAATAAAGCACAGACAGCAGTACACTTTTCAATTGTTCTTACAGTCTGTTTGTCAGAAGTCTGTGGTTCTGTCTCCACAAAAGCAGCAAGGGTCAATGACTGTCATCAAAGAGTTGATTTGATGATTCGATTTTTCTGAGAGACAGAATTTTGGGGTTTGATTAGTAATAAGTTATAATCATGAAAATGAAAGTCAATAAACACTTGAAATGTATCAATATTTGTGTGATGAATCTATGTATAAAGATATGTTTCACTTTTTGCATTGATTACTGACAAAACTATCGGAGGATATTGTAATTTATCACCTAATGCAGGTTAATTCATTCACTGTCTTTGTCTCAGTGACATCAGCAAAGAATTGTCTTATTTATGTAACATGTGTAACTTGTGTGAATGATAAAAGATTTTTTGTAAAGTCTGATTGATTGGCTTCTTGATTCTCCAAACACATGTAGTGTAGTAAATGGGAGATGTATGATGGCAGGGTGTGATCGTTTTAGGTGCTTCAAAGGTTTAATTGTATTTTTAGACTGACAACTCACAGTCACTGGTGAGGCTTGTGCTACATGATGCTTTGCCAGTGGGTTTTTATTTTTCTAATTTTGCTTCGCCAGTGAAGCAGTATCGGCTGGTTTGAACCAGTCACGTGATCCACTCAGGCCGCTTCTGCTCCGTACGTCAGTGGGCACGTGACTTTTGCGCATCAAAGGAAGCTTTGAAGCAGTGGTTCAAGGGGAGTGCTGTTCGGTTTAGAAGCTCACATCGGAACATCGGTGTCAGACGACCGTGACTAGTCACAACAACCTCACCGGGACGAGCTTCCAAACCTCGACGGGAAGGACACATAGCTACCGACGACAATTTACCAACAATGGCCGAGGGAGACAATAAAAGCGCTAATATGCTGGTGAGTGTTGACATCCGGTGAATGTGAAAACATTGTCGTGGTACATTTACCACAGGAGCTAGTTGGCCTCTGGTAGTTTGGTGCTGTTCACACAGCGGATGGCCTCAGTATGGCCAGTCCACTCATACGTGTGATCTTTGAAGTGAGTGGGGCAAAGGAGCTCCGAGTTCGTGCGTGTTGGGACAATCGAGGAATCGTTTCGGCCGTTAGCTAGCTTGCATGTGACGCTAGCTAACTAGCTTGTGCGTAACGGTAGCCAGCCGTCCAGGCAGCGTCACCTTGCTAGCGGCTGCTGATTGTTTGAGATAAAAACAAAAACGCGACTTCCTACACATTTCTCTACGAGGTGAGCTGCCCGGTTGGTGCTGACAAAGTCGGAGTTGTGAACCAGGCGGGTGAGTTCATAGTAAGAATCCGAGGCGACATTTCTACTGTCCGCAGTTCTTTGTACAAGACGTTATTTGACGTTGTTTGGCCCAGCAGGCTAAAACGCTGAGCAATCCAAATATTTAATTGACGTTTCTCGAATGCCTTCGTCCATGAGTTGCACAAACCACGCTCTCGTGGAGTTGTATGTTTAAGCCATTGCTGGCGGAGGGGGTGAGGTTCTGCCAGGAAGACCTGCTCAGTTTGTCTCAGGAGGACACTGTCCCAGATTCTCAGCACAAAAAAATGGTGAAAATGCGAAGGTGTAATGTGCATTGTGCAGGCTCAGGAGACGGCCCAGCTGGAGGAGCAGCTGCAGGGCTGGGGAGAGGTGATCCTGGCTGGGGACCACGTCCTGCGCTGGGAAAAGGCTTGGTTCCCTGGAGCACTGATGGGCGTAATCACTGTGCTCTTCCTGTAAGTCTCTTCCGTTCTGACAGCGTGCTGCACACACAGCAGGGCACACAGATGATGGCTTACTATCTCTCATGCACTCGGCCCTGAGATGTGGAGCTTCTGTGTGCAAATCTAATTTTACAGCAGCATGAAATCATTTTTAAACATGGTTGCAATGCATATACTTTTGAAACAGTAGTATTATCTACATTCTATACATATCTATAATCCACTGTCAGTTATAGAGGACCTTTTTATTATTTGCTCCAAAAGAAATTCAGTTCCGACCAAACAATGCTGCTTTTCTCTTTACTTCGTCTTGAACAATTTACCTGTTTGTCCTTTCATAGCAACTCAACTTCAACTGCAAAGTATTAGTGGTGGTGACTGGCTGCTTTGTCCTCCACCCTCTAGGCTCATTTACTACCTGGACCCGTCAGTGCTGACTGGTCTGTCCTGTACTGTGATGCTGCTCTGCTTGGCGGATTACCTGGTGCCCACCCTGGCACCCAAAGTGTTTGGCTCCAACAAGTGGTACGAGCCCACGTTGAGTTTTATTTGTTACAGTCTGATCTCCACGCACACACACTGAGGAGCACGGTGTGTGTGTCTGTCTGTCTGTCTGTCTGCTGACTTGGTTCCATTACAATACATTGTTGTAGTTGCTGATTAAGCTGATCTTAATATTTCAGTCTTTTGGAACGGAGGAGTCCTCTTGTCACTTGAACCCAGCTTTGACATTCCAGAACCCGTCAACTTGGTAGAGCTGACAAAAACCAGACACCCAGAACAGGATCGAGTAACGGCAAGCAGTTGGCAAGAACGCGCTGGACGCCTTCAGCCTCTCAGGCTGTCAGCACATTCTGAGGCTCCAGCAGCAGTGGGGACGTTGGACCAGACACCACAGCTGATTAAAACAACCTAATGCATGAGGCTGTGCAGTGAATAATATGAAGAGACCCGATGCAGAGAGTTTCCCTCTCATTTCTACCTCTGCATCAAGTCAACATGGACCCCCAGGGACAAGACTTTTAGCTTGTACTTGTACACCATCTGACCATCTGGGGACCTTGAACACAGCCTCATCTCCGACCCCTCGTTCTCTGCAGGACCACCGAGCAGCAGCAGCGCTTCCATGAGATCTGTGGGAACCTGGTGAAAACCCAGCGTCGGACCGTGGGCTGGTGGAAGCGCCTCTGTGCTCTCAAGGAGGAGAAGCCAAAAATGGTGAGTGCCGATCACGATGTCCGAGTCACGTGTGACTTTGGGTGCTGTTCAGTGGAAGGTGACGGGGGTTCTCTCTGCAGTACTTTGCCTCAGTGATCAGCAGCCTGCTGGTGGTGGCGTGGGTCGGACAGCAGGTTCACAACCTGTTCCTCACCTACCTGATCGGTGAGTACAGCACCGCACTCGCTCCAACAGAATTGTGATGGGACATCTGTCCACTGATCCTTTTCTTGTCCCTGTGTCTCCTCTGTGGCAGCAAGCAACCAAATGAAGACGTTTAAGAACAAACTTTGAGTCTGGATTGACGCTTGTTCTTCAATGTTGTGCAGATGTTGTTACCCCACCAACTACAACATACACACACTAATCACCTTCAGGACAGTTGTATTTTCTCTGCAGTCACAGAAGTGATGCTTCCAGAGCTGGTGAAGTCACATGACACATCACACACGTCTGTGGAGGTCCATTTCTGGAGGTGTGACATCAGGCTACCCGTAGGCTGCGCTGTAGGCACTGCACCACCCTAATAAACAATGGGATGTTCCATTACTGCCAGAGAATCAGAACCTGGGTTTACTGACAGACATGAACAAAGACACACAAACACAGTGATTGTCAGTGACACGTTGGCTCTTTGGATCTTTTCAGACGCGTAGATATTTCTGAGTGCCTGTTGTCTGCTGCCTTCAGTCAGGAGTCGTTGGGGCCTGAACACGAGGTCATGTGAAGGCCATAGAACCACGTGTTGCACGCCGAATGCTCTTGAACACAAATCAGACATTTGCAAATTCAGCCGGAGGGTGTGAATTTGCAAATGTCTGTCGGTTTTGAACAGGTTATACAAACATGTCTCCGATGGACCGTTGGAGCTTATTTGCCAAATCAATCACATGAGGCGGGCTCAGTCTGTGGGCGGGGCTTATCAGGATGACGACAGTGGTTACGTACACAACAAAGATGAAGAGCAAAAACAACAACAAGTTAGACCTTTGTTTCCAGCACAGGGTCATTTCCATCCAGGGTTTCTCCACCGAATCTCTCCAGAACAAACTGACATTGACTCTGAAGACGTCACCGTGTTCTGTCCTGTGATTGGTCGAGGTACTGTCCAATATGGTGCAGTGGTATTTCTTGTGCTGCACCTGTTGGTAAAGGTCCATCACTAGCTGACAGAAGTGTGTGTGTGTGTGTGTGTGTCTCAGAGGTTATTCTGCGTGATGTAATACACTGACAGTACAGTGAGCCTGCCTTTCACCTGTTAACAATCTAATAATGAAATGGGGGGGGGGGGCAACTGATGAGTCAGCAGCTCTGCTGGCTGTCGATAAACGAGCAGAGACCGTACAGTCATGAGATAAAAATAACTTTGGAAGAACGCGTGTGTGGTGTCGCTGTAGCTGTTTGCCCAGCGGCTATTCTCCTGATCCACACTTGTTCTTAAAGAGCATCATGTGTTTGACGTCCTGTGCCCGGTTCATCTGCTCCATGTTTGGAGGATGCTACTCGACTGGATGAAAGTCCATTTTCTTTCTCGACATGTGAGAGAATGTAGGAAGTTTTCTGTCTGTCCCAGGAGGAGTCTGTTTTTCCTGATTGAGGGTCAAAGGTCAGAGCGTGGGGTACTGTGTGGACTGTCCGTTGAGACAGTTGTCGTTAGTGAAGTCTAAATATCCCTTTGTCCAACTGACGACGTCTCTCTGCTCCTCCTCCAGTGAGCTTCCTGCTGCTCCTGCCTGGCCTCAACCAACATGGCGTCATCACAAAGTATGCCTGCATGGCCAAGAGGGAGATCAACAAACTGCTCAAACAGAAGGAGAAGAAGAATGAGTAGAAGGTGCAGAGGAAGATCCTGAATCTCTGGAAGATGAACCTGAGCACAGAGCAGAAGGGGAGCAGAAAGGACACACACACACACACACACTTTGTTTTCATGTTCACGTTACATGTTTTAGTTTCCCCCCTTTGACATTTCAGCCTCACTTGATATTTTCTTTTGGATGAATCTGCCTGCATGCAGCGGCCACATGAATAAAACCACAAACACTTGACACAAAGGTGGATCTGAATCTTGGGTGTTTCAAGGGAGACTGAGCAGTTGTAGCGTTACTTTAACCTAATGTCAGAAATCACCTGTCTGTCCCAACACGAGGCCATGTGATTTCCTTCTCCTCTCCTGCTGCTTTGGTTCTATTTAAATATAACGCCAGGAGTCACCGGGTCTGTGGAGACAGACCTACTGCTGTACGCTGGACTCATAGCTCTTATACGAAGCCCTCAGCGGGATGCTGCCGCCACATCTCTCTGTAAATAGGTCTATCCCTGGCTTTGTCCCTGTCCATTGTTATTTATGTCCTTTCCCTGTCCGTCTCCTCAGTTCTCGTCTGATCACTGTCTTTTGTGTCATAATGATTATTGGACATCTTTACAAACGTGAATAAAGTTTCATTTTAAATCACTTCATGGGTCTGTGCCGTCTCTGATCAGGATGAAACAAACTCCACGTCGTGTCTCCCTGTTAAAAATCTAGGACGCTGCTCAAATTTTCAACCTGTTCTTCCAGAAAGGTGAGTAGTGATGTCACGCCGCTGCTTGTCTGACAGGCGCAGTGACAACATGCTGAGCCACTGGCTCGTCACCAAACAGTTCGACATGTCTCCAGTAATGGCCACCAGGGGGCAGCGGTGACTGCCGGTCGAGCAGAAACCTCCAGCGGATCCAAGGCTACGTGTGGATGGCCTTCTGCCTCAACCAGCTGGGATGAAACAGAACAACCCAGTCACCAGAATCAATTGTTCCATAAGTACGTTTCTGTGAACCCCAAATATCGTTCATCACAAATGTTTGCAACGTCACGGTGGAATGTCTTTGAAATGTTGAACACATTTTCCAACGGGTATATTCATAAACATACATATGCAGGCACCTAGTTGAGTGGGTTTGTCACTGCGTCCGCCATGTTGACTGTGACGAGACAGCAGCTGTGTCCAAAATCACACCCTACTCCCTAGATAGTGGACACGCCATGTTGTGGTGTGTCTGAATGCTCAGTGATCATCCATCGACCCTAGGTAGTCATTCAAAGTGTCTCACAATGCAGCGGAAATAGTTAACAACTGACGGTCACTGACCAAGACAACATAGACCACAAGGCTTTGGGGTCACGTCAACAAGAGAAAGCAGACTGTCGTGTCTAAGTTTCCCCAGGAGGAGGCATAGTGTGACCACTGGGGTCTGACAAGTCATCACTCAGAGTAGAGAATAAAACTGAACTAATAGAGAAACAGTATAAATACCAGTATAAAAATTCCAGAACAGTGACGTTACAGGATCGACCACAAATTTGATTTAATATTAGTCAACAGCAAACGAAACTTATCAGTATATTAATATGTATTTATCACAAAAATACATGTGTATAAATCTATTTATGTTATCCGTGGGACATCCAGTCAAATGGAGTGACGATGAGACAGTGATGATGTAAATAAACCTCAGTGACCTCACACCTCAAACCTCAATCTACAGTGAAGACGACAATTTATCACACACAAGCACCAAACATACACCACAACATCAATGACTGAAAATGTGCCACAGTTTAGCTAACGTTAAACTCAGGATGTGAACAGCCAAAATAAGAAACAAAATGTTAATCAATTAGTTTTTTGGATAAGAGCACGAGTCTGTCAGACACACTGTAGCAAAGCATGCTGGGAAACCTCACAACCGCCCTCCCCAAAATGCTACACTGCCCCCTCCTAGATGGTCAGCTGTCCCCAGAAACCCTTGCACCCATGACAAAGTCCCTGAAGTGTTGGGGAAGCCGGTGCTGTCGCCGTGTCGTCTCAGAGGGCCTATTGGTGGCTTCTGGAGGTGGACTGGGCGAGTGGATGGGCTGGTCCTCAGACCCCACCTCCACCTCAGGTTGGACCAAGTGATGGTAGGGTGCAAGCCTGTCACGGTGGAGCACCACCACACGATTCCTTTTGATCAGCCGCACCCTATACACAACGTCTGACAGTCTCTCGATCACAGTACAAGGTCCCATCCACTGGCTCATGAATTTAGGGGAAAGACCCTTCTTCCGCTCAGGTCTGTAGACCTACACATGCTCCCCAGGGGCAAAGTCCTGTCTTTACAACGGGAAACATAAGCTCGCTTTTGCCACAACCCAGCATCAGAGAGGGCCTTCCTGGTCATCTCATGCACCAGCTGAAGCCGTTCTCGGCGACTGTAAAGGTAGTCCAGGCCAGGTGCACCCTCCAGCTCTGGCTCAGGAGGGAGACGAACACCAAGTCCACAGGAGTGCGGAGCTAATGCCCAAACATGAGGACTGCAGGGGTGCATTTTGTGGATTCCTGAACCGCCGTCCAGTATGCCCAAAGCTAGGTGCCAGTCCCAGTCTTGCTGCTTGCGGCTGGTCAGGATTGCAAGCTGGGTGGCCAGGGTGCGGTTTAAATGTTTAACCAGTCCATCGCTCTGAGGGTGCAATGGTGCACCCTGATCAGGAACCGCATCTGCCTCAGGCCACTTGGTGGAATAGTCCACGGCCACCAGGACGTAGCGGTTGGTCAGTGGTAGGAAAGGGGCACAGGATGTCTACACCCACACGCTCTACTGGGGCCCCAAACTGGTTCTGCTGCAGGGGAGCGCGTGAGTGCTGAGTCGGCCCCTTTCGAGCAGTGCAAGAGTCACAACGATGAACATAAAGCTCTACATCGTGTGTAGAGTCTTGGCCACTCCAAAATGGCCTGCCCCCACTGAGCCATGGACAAGCTGAAGGACTCTGGAGTGTAACTAATGGGGAACCAGGAGTTGGAAGGCATCCCGGTGGCCCCCAGGGGTCTGCCAGCGACGATGGTAAGGTTGGTCCACTGGGCGTAGAAGGCCTTGATCTCCAGGTCCAATGCTGACACTGCATTCCATGCTGGCCGTTGGCTGGTCAATATCCACTCGAGGACGCGAGAGAGGACAGGATCTTGGCTCTGGTCAAGCTGGAGCTGCTGGGGATCAATGGTTTCCAAACCGTCGTTGTCAGCTGCTGTTGGTGCTGAAACCTGGGGCCCACTCTCGTTATCCAAGGGGATAGGGAACAGGCCAGTCTCACACGGTGGCCAACTTAGCAGGATCAGTGAAAACCCCTGCTGCACTGATCATAGACATATACAGAAGGCTAGATACCTCACTGGTGCTGCTGACCAATGGAGAGTGACGTCTCCACACCGCGGCCATCTTGCCACGGGGTACGGGCTCATTCATAAGATTGTGTCCATTGCACATGTACTTTTTAAATAACTATAACTTGCTCAATTTTAAATTTTTGATTTTGGTTTCAGCCTTGACAACTTGAGCGGTGACACAGCTATGCTGCACAACTACGTCGATTTTTCGAAAAAAAATCTGCAATTTGTCCATTTATAGCCACGTTGATAACGCTTGTAATAAACCAACCCGTTTGTAAATCTGTCAAGATTTCAGCAAGTTCAGAGTAATTTTGTTTGAGCTGGTCACTCACCTTCCTATCGCCACCATACAACGCATCCGAATAGAACCCCCGTGGCAAGATGGCCGCCGGTGAACGACGTTGTAGGCTCCTCCTTGAGGCATCTAGCCTTCTATATATGTCTATGGTACTGATGACATGACCCAGGAAGGATGTCAAAGCATGCTAGGAAACCTCACAACTGCCCTCCCCAACATGCTACACTAGTAAGTACAAAAATAGAGTACAAATGTCGCTGGTTCTGTGTGTGTGTGTGTGTGTGTGTGTGTGTGTGTGTGTGTGTGTGTGTGTGTGTGTGTGTGTGTGTTTTGGAAGGGGGGTAGCGAGACAATTGTGTACCCTTCAGGTACATTTGTACTTATCATACTGTACCAGTTAAAGTACAATTGTACCCTTCAAGACATGAAAGTACCTCTAAACCTATTTAAAAATGTACAATAGAATAGAATAGAATGCCTTTATTGTCACTATACACATGTACAATCTGCATTATACGCATATACATTGAAATGAGAGCTAATCACCGTTCAGTGCAGACGTGCATGTGGAAGGAAATATCTAAAAATATACAAAGAAGAATAAAAAGAATAAACAAGTACTATTCTGAGACATGTTAAAAGAGAGAGAGACCAGATTAAAAATAGAAAGGGGATGGTTCTGTGCAGGGGGGGTTATTGCACATGTTAAACTTGTGTGGTTGTGTTGTTAACCCTATAAATAAATAATAAATATAGATAAATATGTTACAGTTTGTAAACAGGGGTGTGTTGCACTCCTGCTATACCCATAAGAGATATTGCACATGTGGTACAGTGATAATACTGCACATAGATTGTTCGTCATTTCACAGCGCATATCCAGTGTCCAATGTTGGTGAGTTCTTGGTCCATGTGTGAGTTCAGGGTAGTTATGGCTTTGGGGAAAAAACTGTTCTTGAGGCGGTTTGTCCTTGACCTGTTTCGCCTTCCTGAGGGCAACATGTCAAACAGTCCGGAGCCAGGGTGTGAGCTGTCTTCTGTGATTTTTCCAGGTCTGCTAAGACAGCGGGAGGAGTAGATGTCAGATAGGAAGGGCAGAGGGGAGCCGATGATCCTCTGAGCGGCTTTGACCACCCTCTGCAGACACTCCCTGTCCACCATGGTGCAGCTGCCATACCACACTGCGATGCAGTATGTCAGCAGGCTTTCAATGGACGCACAGTAGAAGGTTTTCAGCAGGCTGGGGTCCAGATTGTACTTTCTGAGGACCCGCAGAAAGTGGAGTCTCTGCTGGGCCTTCTTGATGACCGCTGTGATGTTTTCCGTCCAGGAGATGTTGTTGGAGATTATGACACCAAGAAGCTGGAAGGTGTGGACCCTCTCCACACGCTCTCCATCGATGTAAAGGGGAGCTAGGTCGGTGTTGTACCTCCTGATGTCCACAATTATTTCCTTGGTTTTCTTGGTGTTCAGAACTAAGTTGTTGTTTGAACACCAAGCTGCCAACTTCAGGACCTCCTCCCTGTAGGCTTCACAATGAGGTTGCTGTCGTGCTGCGGCAGTACAGGAGTGGGCTCAGCACACATCCCTGTGGGGAGCCAGTGCTTGGTGTGCGTGTGGAGGAGAGGTGGGGGCCCAACCTCACAGTCTGGGGCCGGTCAGTGAGGAAATCCTTTATCGAGGCACATGTGAGGGGGGGGCAGGCCTAAAGTGTCCAATTTCCTGATCAGTATGTCTGGGATAATTGTGTTAAATGCAGAGCAGTAGGGCTGGTGCGACTGTGTTCAGTTGTATTGGAACTTCAAAGCGAGCAAAGAAGTTGTTCAGCTCCTCTGCTAGCACTGCACTCAGATGGTCTGTTGTTACTTGACAGCCCCTGTAGTTGGTGGTATGCCCTTCCACAACTCCCATGTGCTGTGACTGGACAGATGGGACTCTATGGTCCTCCTGTGGTCCATCTTAGCTTTTTTGACCCCCTTCCTCAGGTCAGCTCGGGCAGCTCTGGACAGAGCTCTGTCGCCTGACCTGAAGGCCGCGTCGCAGGCTTTCAGGAGTCTCTGGACTTGGGTTTCTGTTTTGGGAAGACCCGGATGTTCTTGTCAACAATAGGCTGCTTATAAGGGTATAACAAGCTGTAATATATAACGTGCAACAAGCTATTATGTATTCGGGACTTTAAAGAGACAAAAATGAACCAGAAATGTCCAGGCCTCCATCAGCGTCTCCTCCTGCAGTTTATGCGGCTCAGCTCCTTTGTGACCTTGGTCGTCTGTTCAGCCAGAGCATCTCTTATTGGATCTTGATTTTCCAGAACACTCCTCAAACTTCTTTATTTTGTCCATGTGCAACCTGCTCTGCTGCTGTGCTTGAAATGGCCCACTTCTTTTCTCCATCTGGCCAGAGCGTTGTCAAATGGGCTGTAGAGACGCTGTGATGGCTCGTTGGAGCATGTTGGCGGCACACAGCGTCCATTCAAACGGCCGTTTGAATATATGTGGTCAACGTTTTAACTTTGTTTTCGATGTTCCACTCTTGGGCTCCTTGAAGTGCTCCATTCACGAGTGGCTGAAGTGCCTCTCCTCTGTCTTCATGACAGTCAACGCATGCGACCGGAGCCCCCACTCAGCGTCGAAATAATGTGCTGTTACCCCGAGGAAGCTGTGATTACCCAGAGAGGTCCAGTAGTCTCCTGTGAGCGTGACTGTGCTTGTCTGCCCCAACAACTCCACTCTCTGTTGTCTTCATAGGGGTCGTGGATCCACGGTAGTGTCTCTCAAAGGCAATCGGTACGTCCGGTCACTGGATACGTATTATGTCACACAGACCCTCGTCCTCTACAATATTTGATGCAGCCACCCATCCGGTGATCGCTGTGGAAAGCTCATGGGAGAACCATCTGGCAGAACCTTGAAGCTGAACTTTCCATTCAAAATGGAAGTATTTCCATACTATTGTAGTATTGTAGTATTTTCCATACTATTGCTTCGACTGCTCACACTCATTCACACACACAAACACACACTCTTGTTTACTAGCAGCGACCTATAGCGGCAACTCAAATGTCAATGCGCGCCACCCCCCCCACACACACACCTCCACACACACACACCAGTTATTCCCTGTCGTTTTTTTTTATTTTATTGTTGATTTTGTGATTGCTGATATTTTATTGTTGTTTCATTGTTGTTGTTTTTTTACTGTTGCTGCATCTGCTTTTATTGCAATTGTACAGCGTCCTTGAGTGTCCTGAAAGGTGCTTTTAAAAAAATGTATTATTATTATTATTCAGATCCAACTCAGTTGACAGATCAGTTGACAGCTCAGCCCCTCTCTTTACCCGAGTGTCCAGGACATACGGCCAGAGGCCAGATGACACGACAGTTGATCACTGACTTCCGGCCTAGGGTGTCCTGGTGCCTGGAGCACCCTTATGCTCGAACATGGTGTTCATTATGGACAAACAGTGACACACAGAAGCAGAAGTCCAGCAACAGAACACCGCTTGGGTTCAGATCAGGGAGGCCGTTCATCCCAATCACTCCCCTCCAGGTAATACTGTCGCTGCCCACCTGGGCATTGACGTCGCCCAGAAGAACAATGGAGTCCCCAGTTGGAGCACCTTCCAGGACACCTAATTAAAAGGATTTTGCGTTAATTTGTTAATAATGAGTTAACTTCCACAGCCATAATATGAACCCTTTCTTAGAATTTAGTTGAAGTGTATTGATATATAGACCAGGGACCAATTCAAAGTGCGTCAATTTGTCCCGTCAGGAGTTTAAGTTCCTCATTAGACATTCGTTACACTATTTCTTGGCGTCTAAAATGCAAAGGTTTTCATGTGATCTTTCACTAGCTTCATGTCAGGATTTGTATTGCTCAAGCAGTACCTTAATATGAACCTCAAAAGAGATCGCATCCCTGTCCCTATCTGGCTGAAGGAGCTGCCTAATGCTGTCAAGTGCCCTGGAGGGGGTGGGAGGGTCTGTCCAACATAGCTGTTAGCTTAGCTAGTGTCCTCTTGTTGCCCACCTCCTCCAGAGTGTCCAGGGAACAGCCCAGGATAGAGCTGGCTCTCCTGACCAGCCTGTCCAGTCTCTCTCTGTCCCGGCTGAGATGCTGCCTGACCAGCAGGCTATTCCATTAAAGAGGGCTGAGGCCACCACAGAGTTGTAGAAGGTCTTAAGGAGTGTCCCCTGAACTCCAAAAGCCCTCAGTCTCCTGAGCAGGAAGCGCCGGCTCTGACCCTTCGTGACCAGAGCGTCCGTGTTGTGTGTCCAGTCCAGTTTGTTGTTGAGATGAACACCCAGGTACTTACAGGTGGTCACCCTCTCTTTAATGAAACATGGCAGAGATGAAGTTCCCATATTGTTCATTGGTGTCGATTTAGAGCTGCAATCCGATTTAAACTGGATCCGGTTTATTGCATGTTACAATAGACCCCACTGTACGATCACAGACTCACCATGGTACCAGGAGCAGAGGTGGAAATCCTCATAGGAAGTAAAGGAGCAAATAAAAAAGAAAGACAACACCGCCACTGTCATAAAACAAAGTGAATGTGAGATAAAGACCACCTGAATGTGAACTGACTGCTCCGCTGAAACCATCACAATCACAATCCAAATAGTTATCAATTACACAGTGATGAGCAGCGTGGTAGAGCAGTGGTCAGTATAGCTACGTCATAGCAAGAAGGTCCCTGGTTGGACTCCTGACCAGAGACCTTCCAATGTGGTTTTTAAATGCTTAAAAATTTAAATATCTAAATATTTCCTACAGTGGCAGAGGATTTTTTTTAATTCAAATTGATCTGACCTCTCATGTTGTTTGTGCTGTATACTGTGTGTGTGTGTGTGTGTGTGTGTGTGAGCCATCCATTCGTCTGTTCAATTAAATTCAATTTATTTGTATAGCCCAACATCACAATTTACAATTGTCTTGATGGACTTTACAGTCCGCACATTGCTACACCATCCATCCATCCATCCATTATCGTCCGCTTATCCGGGGCCGGGTCGCGGGGGCAGCAGCCCAAGCAGGGACACCCAGACTTCCCTCTCCCCAGCCACCTCCTCTAGCTCTTCCGGGGGGACCCCAAGGCGTTCCCAAGCCAGCTGAGCGACATAGTCGCTCCAGCGTGTCCTGGGTCTTCCCCGGGGTCTCCTCCCGGTGGGGCATGCCTGGAACACCTCCCTCGGGAGGCGTCCAGGGGGCATCCGATACAGATGCCCGAGCCACCTCAGCTGGCTCCTCTCGATGTGGAGGAGCAGCGGCTCTACTCCGAGCTCCTCACCCTATCTCTAAGGGAGCGCCCTGCCACCCTGCGGAGGAAACTCATTTCAGCCGCTTGTATCCGAGATCTTATTCTTTCGGTCATGATCCAAAGCTCATGACCATAGGTGAGGGTAGGAACGTAGATTGACCAGTAGATCGAGAGCTTCGCCTTTCGGCTCAGCTCCTTCTTCACCACGACGGACCGGTACAGAGACCGCATTACTGTGGCCGCTGCACCGATCCGCCTGTCAATCTCACGCTCCCTTCTTCCCTCACTCGTGAACAAGACCCCAAGATACTTAAACTCCTCCACTTGAGGCAAGGACTCTCCTCCAACCCGGAGGGGGCAAGCCACCTTTTTCCGGTCGAGAACCATGGA
>CAAKHB010007666.1:16579-33673 GCA_901007665.1 Aeoliscus strigatus
CCCTCCTCTTTTCTTCTTTCCCGCCGTCGCCCCTGCTGGCAGGTGTAATCTGCTCTTCTTCACACTTTGTCAGAGAGCGATGATGTTGCGCCGCGATCGCCCACCAGCCACAGGGGAAAGACGTGCCACCGTCTGCACGACAGCCGGGGGTTTGGAGCGCTTTTTCCCTCCAGACGCGCTCCCAAGACGGGACCCAGCCCGTCTGGCTCTGTCAGCTGATAAACATCTGATTTGCACGGCGAATTAGATCTCATTTATCCCGAATGTGGAGGAACAGTGGCTCTACAGGCGTACAAATCAGGGATACACGCGAGTGGCATCAGAGACGCGCTGAACGGCACAATTGGACAGGAGGGTTTGATGAAACACAGATTGTGAATTCTCAAATACGAGACGGATTCAGCCGATTACGACCCAAACAAATAGAGATTCTTGCCTACTAACAGACTGCTGGGGTTATTGTGCCTCAGTAATGAATGCAGCTAAACTGGCTATGGCATCGTATCGTAGTATTCGTCTTTTAAACGGAGATACTGATGCATTAAATGAGACTAATCACTTATTATTTAGCTGTGTTTTGGCCTTCAGGTGGATTAATGGACATAACCCTTCCTTTGGCTGAGGGGCTTTTGTTTTTGCTGGTGTTAAACAGTCTGTTAGCAGGATTACACCCAAACTACAGCTGAACATGGACAAAGCCACTATATTAAAGGACAGGTTAAGTTAACACATATTTTATTTACGATGACTAAAGTCTTTGTGAGTTTCTGAGTCAGAGCTTAGCCCACGTCTGCTCTGTTTGAGTGCACTCTTTTTAATAACGGCACCTTCATTGAAATGAACAAAAGAACGGCAGAGCGGGACCAGTTAGAATTAATTTGCTTAAATGTATCAATAGTGAGTTAAGACAACACACAAGCAAATTAGAAAAGGCACCAGAAAGCAGGGAGGTCTCTTAATTAAAGCTTTACACAAGGGCGAAGACAAATAAAGTCCCTAATATGAGCATGTTTTGAAAAGGGTACAATACTGTTCCCGATCGTAATAACATATATTGTGATATATTGCAGTTTTGCATGTCCCCAGATTAAAACTTCAAAGAAAATCTTTCACTGAAGTTGTGCTCATACACGACACAGTCCGTGCTTCATAGTCTATCTGAAGACAGCAACAAATCCCAGCTGTGACGAGTAAACTGTATTAAGACAGATTTGAATAATGTCGAGGAGACGCGAAGCATGTACAGCTCCCAGGTACAGCTCTCAGGTACACACTACAGCTGACCTGCTGCCGCTGTCAACGTAACGATCCTGAAAACCCACACCTGACTGAATCCAGCACCACAGGTCATGTGATTAAGGTCATCACACCATTTCACTGGCCCACTGCTTACACAGTCCCCTTCCTACCTTCATCACAGCTGCCGGGTTTCGCCACGTCTATTCGTCTCTTGCGCACGCAGGAGGACAGGCGCAGCTCGCACTCGTTGTCATACGTGGTGCCGTCGCTTCCACACACCGGAGAGAAGCTCTCAGCGGTGCACG
The DNA here is from genome assembly GCA_901007665.1 of Aeoliscus strigatus. Lineage (NCBI taxonomy): Eukaryota > Metazoa > Chordata > Actinopteri > Syngnathiformes > Centriscidae > Aeoliscus > Aeoliscus strigatus. The sequence continues at coordinate 18,124 of CAAKHB010007666.1, forward strand.
GTGCACACTCGCAGTGATTCTGGACGCACCGGGCGCCCCAGGCACAAACCGTGTTGCCACATGTTTCTGAATGAACACACGGAGCAGAGGGACGCGTCAGAACGTGGGGGGGTCACCGAATAAACAGGAACAGGAACGTCATTTCATTCACAAATTCTATAAAAATATTTCTTACATCTACTGTTTTGTTTTCACATTGCTGCCGTAGGAGAGTAAAGACTTATCTTATCGGTTCTTACATTATTCTATCATACAGCATGTAACACCTGTGAGACGGATGCACTACTTACTGCACTCTCCCTGGCTGACCACTCGGAGGTCCATCTGTTCTTTGCAGGCGCGCACGTGCAGCTCACACTCATTGTTGTATGTTGTACCGTCAGTGCCACACACAGGCTGGTGGGACGCCACACACTCCGATGGACACACACACTGACCGCTCTGGGCATCGCAGATCGCCCCGAACGAACAGTTGGCACAAGGCTCATCTGAAAGGAAACAAGATGGTGACAGCTTAGTGGGCGGGAGCAAACGGGTTCACATGCTAACAAGTCCCAGACACATCTCTTATCTTTCTGTCTCAACGAATGAAATGTCACTTGTTGACATATCTCAACACAGATGACACAGATACAGTAGATGACAACAGGGGTTCATTTGTCAAAAGCATGCAGTCATATATACATACAATGACCTGATGACGAAAGGAACCAAGCCAAAAGACAAAAGATAGACTAGATAAACAAGGCATTGAAAGCCCAATAAATACAAGAAACCCTAAAGTGTTGACTTGTTGAATATTCCACGAATCAGCTTTCTTTCTGTTTTTTTTACAACGTCCATCAAGAGCAAACCGCACATATATTTACTTTAAATTTTCCATCTACAATGTTTCATTATCAAACAACTTCACAGTGCGAACCGCAGCCAGATTCAAGTATAAGACCATACTGCCACTCGTGACAAGTTGTACCAGTGACAGCTGGTGTCGTCCGTCGCAGCGCGGCTCGGGAGCAGCATGACAGACAACGTTTCCTTATTGACGGCAGAATGTTTGTAGAAGGCGCAGGAGGCCAATCCAGTTGATTTGAAACGCTTGATAAAGACACATAAGTGCCGCATCACGGTCAGTATTCATACACAAGCCGTGAAATGAGGAAATCTCTGCACTGATAGAACTTTTACTGAGATCTGAGGAGGAGAATTAAAACAACAATAAAAAAAACCCTGAAAATTCCCATGGGCACTGATGATGTCTGGAACAAACTGAACTGTCGACTGGAGCTGAAACTCAATAAATGAGCACTTTCTTTCTTTCTTTAAAAAAAAAAAAAAATTCCTCTGCACAAGCACAAGCAGGAGCCAAAAGCAGAAGCATCTCTGCAGCACTCCATCAATCAGCACTTTATGGGAGAGCGGTCAGAGCTGAAGCAACACCACAAAAAAAGCCACACGACAGCCTGGCTGGAGTTTGCCAAACAACACTTAAAGGACATCGCGAGCAAAAAAAAGATTCTCTGGTCTGATGAGACAAGAACTGAACCCTTTGGCCTGAATGCCAGCAGCTGTGTGTGCTGAGAGCTGGCCACCGCTCATCTACTGGCATCGCCACGTCTCTCTGGGGACGGACGGCGCCAGCACTTGTTTTTCAAGTAACTGAGCAGCAGGTACTGGTCGGCGCTGAGATATCTGCTTACAAATCTATTTTTCGTGGCACATTAGGACAGACACTGGCAGATGATATGTGTGTTTTCCCTCAAAAAGATGGCATTTAGCTCATTAGAACGGATCATCATATGACGTGCATGGACGATGGACTCATCGCTACAAGATAGTGTTGATGATCTATGTACATTTGTTACTTTCATACTCAGACGTCAGGTTCATTTGTATTCTTTGGGATTTTATTGGAGTGGAACGCCTCCTCACTCCCTTTTAGTAAATACAATATAAACACAACAGCACACGTTTGATCATCATTACAACTCACCCGACACACAGGAGGTGTTGTGTTCCAAAGCGGCGTGTGAACTCCGGTACTCGGAGCGGGGACAAATGATCAGATCACCCAGGAAGCAGCTTAATACCACGTCTGAACGGGGCCTCTGACACCAATTACACCTGGAAAACCGCATTAGCACCACTCGCTCTCATGTTCAATTAAAAGGCTGATGAATACGCACGTCTCATTTAGCGCTACCTGAGAGAGGCGAGGCCCGCTGCCGGAACCTTCCACGTTATTAACTGGTTTATTAGTCTTGGAGTGTCTTTCATTCCCTTCATATCTTGTGCATCCACTCACTTCTTGGATCAACTTACTTAAGTATACATGACTTAGAAGTGCACACTATTATACTTTATTTGATTCTAGTGCTTGTTGATTACTGTACAGTTGCATTATTTTATTGTTGTATACTTGGGATTCGAAGGATCTGTTTGCACTAATGAAGGTTGTGTAGCTATTAACGCCCACTTAGGCATGAAGTCATATCTACAAATACAACATGCGTGTTATGTGGACTTATTTTCACATTTACACTCTATTTTAATGAGACAGGATGTCTGGGAGCACCTCTCAACATCAACACCAGTAAGTGAACTGCTATTCTGGCAAGGCGTCACACCCCGTGTGTGTGTGTGTGTGTGTGTGTGTGTGTGTCACGCCCTGCTCTGCGGTTCTGTATTGTGGTGGATTGTTTTGTGAAAACACACACTGGACAGGTTTTATGACGGACACACTGTCACGTTTGTTTTGTCTCGAACTGTTATTTACGGTCTATGATCAGCTCAGGAATGCCGTGGAAATAAACTACTGCATAAGATATATGATGAAATGTGAAGAGCTGACTTTGGTTTCTACCAGACGAAACAGTTCTTTTAGGTTATTTCTTTCACCACATTAAGTGCAGTGGCTGAAATAAATCCCACTGTTGAGTCATGTGAGTCCATTAATCTAATGTTACGCTATGAACTGTGCTATGCTATTGACTACATTATCTCTTCGTGCTCAGACAGAGTCCGTTTCTTTTTAGCGAGTTTCAGTGAGTGAATAGTGTCAGTCGACCCGTTCTCAGAGAACGAACGAATCAGATTCACCCACATTAGTTCACTGCGTCACTCAGCTGAACTGTCACATGAACACATCTTTTCGATAAGTCATTCAGTACAGTTTGTTCACCTATAAGATTTGTTCTTTTCAACAAATTGTTGGAGGACACTACCGTCCAACACCTTTGAGGTTACTCGGAATCTGACCGCAACCCAGGTTTTAGCACAAGGCAAGAATGTTGGTGGATAATCTTCATGAGTCATAATGTTCCTTCAGAGTCTCACTCTTGCTTCAGCTGACTGTTGTTAGAAAAGGGTGTGAGATGAGCCATCGGTGGACTTTTATGAAACCAGATATATAAATCAATGCAAAGTATAAGCATCAGTAAACTGGAGGTTGCAGCAGCTATAAATCAGGAAGCAGCGGTGGCGAGTGTTGTCCTTTATCAGGCTCGGTGTCCTGATAGCAGCCTCGCCTCTTTATCAGCCTCTGTCCCCTGCACCTGCCTCTCCACGCCAACATGTGACGTGAGCAGACAGAACAAGAGGAGAGCTTCATTTTGGAGCCAAGAGAAAGAGAAGGACTGTTTTCCTTGTCATGTTTTTTTTTTGTCTCCTTCCATTTCGGATTTGAACTTGTCAAAGAATGTCCTCACTAAGTGTGGCGAGAAAAAAAAAAAAAAAAGAAAAAAAAAAGCTGTTTCCATACGTGGACGCCAGCTATTCACAGCTCAGACTGTGAGAAAAAAAACACACAAACTGCACGTTGGTCACATTACAACCTGGTGTCTGTCAAACACAAGAATCTGTTGAGAACATACATATAATAGTGAAAAATGTGGACATTATTACGTTACACCACAAATATCACATACGGTACACATGTCCAGTACCTGTGTAATCCATCAAATATGTTCTGTATGATCTTTTTAAATCATTTCGATACAAGAAAACCGCGTAGTTTTCGTTTGACTGTCATTACAACATAGCAGGTCGGGAAAAATGCTGTTCTTTTGCGAGTTCTGATAAACTACTGTACACATAAAACTGTTGAAAAACTACTGACAGATAAAACTGCTCGCCTCAATACTGAATTCTTAACTCGGATTGGATTAATGTTGGCAACTTCCTGTCCACAGCTCGGAAAAGGACTTGAATTCCGACTCGGACAGCAAGTGGACCATAACGTCAAACATCAAATGCTACAATAGACACTGCATCGATCACACAACAGCCAGTTGATCTTCACGCCTCAGTGTGAAACGAGATTCAGGACAAAATGACCTACTGGCAACCTGATGTGTTTTCTGTTTTCAAAATGGACTTAACATGGTAAAATAACGCAGATTTTCCCTGGCCGTCTCTCAGTTGAACTGCATTAGCGTCCCCTCCAAAGCCCCTAACTGGGGAACCTTTGATGTTTCACTGTGACAGATTTTCTTTTTGTATTTGGTGGCAGTGTTTTTAGTTTTGGACGTGTGTATGGGGAATGGGAGCAGGCTGCTATATAAAAAATTGGCCTTGAAAGCATGAAGGATTGAGCCAATGACAGAAAAAAAAAAAAAAAGCAAAGACCCTCAAGCTTTATGGTGCTTTGTTGACAGTCTCGGAGGAAAAACACCTGAATTGTAGCTGAGGGGGTCTGGGCAGAGTATTACCTCGGTACTAAGCAGAAAGAAGTAGACTGGTTTGTGCTGTGAAGGTGTGTGAACATGCTCGGGTGATAACAACTCCCCTGCCGATGCTCGCCTGCCAGCCTGCAACACTATTGCCTCTGCCCCCCACTTTCACAGCTCCTCCTCATCTTATTTACCTCCATCTTCATCCTTCTCACCATTTATTACTTCCTCCTCCCTTCCTTTTCTCTCACTTTCACCAACCTCTCTCACGCTGCTGCCCTGACCTATATTTCTTACTCAGCTGCGTATCTCATTCGCAGCACCTGTGTGTGTGTGTGTGTGTGTGTGTGTGTGTGTGTTATGTCCTCGTCTCGAATGCTTCCGGTGCCTTGGCACTCATCTGCTTAGGGCGACGCCATGAGAAAGAGGTGTTTTTTGATGTGAATGACATCCAGCCGGGCATGGGGTTCTACTGACCCAGCACACTCCCCCAGCTCACCTTACAAGGTTGATGCCACTCAAGATGCAAGAAAATGATCTCTGAATAATAACCCAATACGAACCACTTTTTCCAGCCCTGAGGCATGGAAATAAAATCAGGACTGGGCTCCTGAGAGCCTGACACACACACACACACACACACACACACACACACACACACACACACACACACACAGATATTGCGGCACCTCTATCACCTTTTAAACTATTGCTGCCCTCACCTGCCTCCCTTAAGCTCCTTCCGTTGAGTCTGTCAGCCATAAATCTGACAGTTCACACTTTTATTGCAGAAAAACAAAAACAACGGCAGAAGAGACAAATAACTTTTTTTTTTGTTTGAAAACTGGCTGAGAAACTATGCAGAATAAAAAAGACTTAAAGATTACCCTTAATAGAATATTTTACATTTTACCTAATTGATTAAAAAAACCCTTGTAATAAATCAAGAGATTCAAATTAAACATTTGAACCCCAGAGAGTTATAAGACAATAGAGTTACAAGACTGTTTTGAATTGTATCTCTTTTTTCACAATGTCCCAAGTCAATGAAGTTCCGATGGAGTTGAGGGTAAAGCAGGTTCTGGAAAAATCCATAGTGATTTGTAAGTGATCAAACAAGCCCTGCAAAGGGTTAAATGTGGCTTCAGCACAAAAGACGTCCTTCCCTTCCTGCATCCTTCAACCCTCAACGCCCCCAGTGTGCCCCCCCCCCCCCCCACCATTTCTGCTCCATAAACATGAGTAGTATTAGTGGAGGAAATAGCCTGTGATAATTAGGTGAGATAACAGCTTAAGTCAATCACTTGTGATGTGCTGAATAAAGCTGCGCAAACAGCCCAGAAATAACGCACATGATCGCCGTCATCGCCCCTCAGCTGGCTCGCGCCTCGGCAAGCCAGCGTCTCAGCATTTTCGTGGCACCGTTGTGCTGATGCAGACGTGCTCCTCTGAGAGCCGTGGACCGTCCCTGGGCCTGGATTACAGGAAGGCCTTTCCACTCCACCGGCTCACTCTGCCTTCCCTTTTTAAAATAAAGACTATTCATTACGGCAGAGGGGCCGCAGAACGGTCGCGCAGCAAATTGAGTCAGTCCAGCTGCCCACCGTTGGTGCTCGTTCCATTTCGTGTTGGCCCTTACACGCTGGATTTCAATTTACAGGCTTGGAAGTGAAGATGACAGATGTAATACTCGGCGGGCAGAGCCAGAGCACCACATGTTGGACCTCTCCCGGTGTCTCCTCAACTCACAGAGCGAAATTCAAACCACAGCTCCCTTTACAGACATCTGACAAACAAACTCCACCATTAAACCGTTGACACATATCGGAAGCTTTTTCTACTTTCATACCAGCAAAGTGACGCTAATTCCACTGTATTGATCTGTCTGCTAACTGTTCATCTTATACACAAAAAAGCAGAATGGCAGAGGGCAACTTTATTTTCATGCTCATGAAAACAAGCAGAGGGAAATCTGTTTAAGGAAAAACTGAGTGAATTAGGTAGCGGCCAGGGGGCTAATCACTGCTGTACTGCAGTGCAATGTGTGCAGAGTGAAAGGCTTCATGGAGGAAATCAATCATTCAGCAAGTCTGCGGGATAACTGGCCGGCCACAATGGCATCAAGAGAATTAACTAAGTGGGTTTACCAAGCAGTGGAAAGTCTTTGTAGCTGTTTGCTGCGTAGCGGATCTGAAGGTGTCTGCTGTCACTGTTTAACTGTTCTATCTATCGCTTCACTTTGCTCCAGTGTTATCGTGCAGCGTCACTTAAAAGTCAAAGCAAGTCCACTGGAGCTGACAGAAGAAGAGTTGAAGGACACATATAGTGATTATATTCCACCATCTTTACACCACCTGTGAATAATGGCCAATGACGGGAATCAACACAAACCTCACAATATGTTCAGTGTTGCTATATTATATTATATATATATGTGTTTGTTTATATGTCAACATTTTGCTTTGGGGACAAGTTCTATGAGCCCAAGAGTAACATTTCAACCAAGATGTTGAACCACTGAAATTTGCACTAAAAATGTACAAACAAACTTTTGTTTCATCTTTACGAGGCAGATTCAAATAACGTGACTCGTGCACAAAACAAGACAGTTGTTTCATAAGAACAATAATAATAATATTGTGGTATTTGCCGTATCAACTTTCTTCCCCCAGTCGGACTCATTGCTCCCATCAGAGAGTCAGTCATGACATCAACAATTCATCAATGGCTTGTTTTCGTCGTGTAGGTACTCACCACAGGGTCCTTTATGTTGGATGTGGATGGTCTTCTGCAGGGCGCACCCCATCGCTCGCATCTCGCACGGGCTGCCATAACTGTGGCCGTCCGATCCGCACACCGGGTCAGACATTTGCGGGCAGGCCTCGGGGCATTCACACACCGGCTCGTCGTTTTTCACCACGCACACTGCACCGTAATCACACACCTTGTCCAAGCAGGGGCTCGGTGTGTTGAGATCTGAGGGCCGACCACCCAGGGGATAGAAAGCAAAGTTAGGGTGGGGGATCGATGCGACGTGAGACGAACGTAAAGCAGAGGTTGGAGAAAGGTCTGGGGCTGGAAAGGGCACAGGTAGGTAACAGGACAGGAAGGTAAGTTGGAGTAGAGCTACATGGAGAACCGCAGGTTAGGTGTTAGAAAAGGATCGAGGGAGGACAACAGATATGATGGAATGTACACCTCAGTGTCCTGTGACGCTCATTCTTTTCTCACCCTTGCTAACATGCTGATGCGTCCGGAATCTTTAAGGGGTTTGCTAAAACCAGTGGCACAAGACAACAGATAAAACCACAGCCCTATGGCACAGGAGACATGAAACAGCCCACGGACAACGGCTCAACTATGCCCCCCCCCCTGAGTAAACGCCTGAATTAATTGACGTTCCCAATGTGCCCCTTCAAAGGGCTGCTGTCTGCATCTTAGTGAGCGCTACAGCTCTTGCCAAAGCTGGTTGAACTATGCAAGTGTGTGTGCGTGGAGAATGGAGAAAGAAGGGGGGGGAAAAAGAAACAGGCAAAGAGAAGAAAGAGCCCACTGCTTAATAATTCAAAAAAGCCAGCTCCTGGGCAGAGGCAGATATGAAATGTGAACATCATAGAGAGGTGTCTGCTTCAGTCTCTCTCACTTATGCACTTGCTCCAGCATGACTTCATTGAAGCAACGACTGGGTTTTGCTCTTGTGATTCTCGGCAGCGGCTGATGGGTGCAGGCCACGCTGACACAAGAGAACAACCCTTTGATCGTCGACGGCCATCCTCACTATCAATCCTTCATTGCTTGTGCGTCAATTAAAATCTTTCAGCGTTCATACTGAGTCAGAGACGCCGGTGTGTAGCTGTTGAGGGCCTGAAGGTGGGCTGCTGTTCACCCTGGTGTCATGAGTAAGCAAGAGCCAAAACTAAAAACAGGCTCCAAGGGGAATTTTCGTTTGAAAGCTTCATACATATAGAGGGATCATGCAGCTAAATGTGGTGCGTCGGCAGATTAGAGGAAAAAGCGGACGGAAGCCTTTAATAATTTCGGACGGAAAACTTCACACAGAACGCTAATCAAAGCACTGACCTTACTGCTTTTGTCAGGGGACGCGGGTGTCACGGAAGCTGCCCCTTGTAATGATGCCACCCATTGCTCCATCATTATCAGGACTATTGTGGGATTAAATGGCGTCACAGGGGGGAATTTATCATGCGCAGAGCCTCATGACTCATTTATCAGTGTAGAAGCATTCAGTAGAGTCTCTACCTGCACCGCTACTGCTGGAGCAAATTATCAGCTGATAACACACCAGCAGGAAATTCACTTTTTTCTCTGTAATTACTCTGACAGGAAGGATACAAATGATAAGCATCTATGTCAGTCCAACATTCCAGAGGAAGTATGGAAATGAAAAGAGCTGAAGGTAGAGCCACAACCTGAACTCATCTTGATGAACTGCTCTACGCCAGTGTTCTTCACCGTAGCATTAATACTTCTGCGACTGTCTGCATTACTCTGCACTGAATCCAGACGCTGTGTTCTTCCTATTATCTGTGCTTTTTTGGCTTACTTCAAACATGGAAGTCCAATCTGTCCAATCACAAATGTTGCCGTTTGCAGGAGCCCGTGTCACCACAATGGTTAGTTATAGTTCTGGAGAGGTGCACGTCAGCCTATCCCATATAGGGTATGTGATAGGGTAGGGAGTACGGTATGGTGTAGGGTACAGACTACGGTATAGCATAGGGTACGGTGTAGGGTATGGAATAGGGTAGGGTGTAGGATAAGGTGTAGGGTACAGTATAGGGTACAACGTTGGATACTGCATAGGGTACAATGTTGGATACTGCATAGGGTACAACGTTGGATACGGTATAGGGTACAACGTTGGATACGGCGTAGGGTACAACGTTGGATACGGTATAGGGTACAACGTTGGATACGGTGTAGGGTACAACATTGGATACAGTGTAGAGTGCAGTATTGGCATTGTGTAGGCCCGGACCTCATTCCGTAGGTACGCCGTCAATTTGCCACAGACGTATAAATCAGGCTTCCACTGTAACAGACGTTTTCCTGCCATTGTTTCAAAGACCCCGAAGGTGACACATGAGTATGTGAGCGCACACTGAATTCAGTGCCGCTTCAAAAACAATTAATCCCCCTTCATCTCCTTTCAAAAACCTCATGTGTGTCTGGAAGACAGTTGTAAGCTTGTGATCCGAGCTTAACTCTCCAACCTTGGCCCCCATAAAGGTTCGGCAGCCCTCTTCCCAAGGACGCGCTCCGAAAGCCCCACTGCTGCCTCTGATAACGCTTTTGTCTCCCGTTCTTTGTTTCAAACACTGAAAAGATAAAAACAGTTCCCATCTAAAGCTAATTTGGCATCGTTCTCTACCTCTGGGGGGAGTGTTAGGGGTGGGGTGGGGGAGAATTTCCACCTGCTTTAATAACTGGAGAGTGTGCAAGAAAAAAAAGACAAAACTCTCCATGTGTAAAAAAAGCTTTTGACACAGTTAAAACTGAAGCTGTGTTTTTTTTTTTTTTTTTTTTTTTTACTCACTCGGGTGCCGGCAAAAGCTTTGAAAGGGCTGTCACAACGGAGGCTTGCGGGATGCTGTTCACAAGTCTGTTCCAGCTTTCTTTCTCTCGCTGGTTGTCTCCCAAAAACTTAAATCCATCTCTTCATTGGCATATCAAGAGTTTCTGTCAGACAGGTTGAGAATAAACCAAAATTGAGGGATTAAATGTGATCTGCTTATTCGTGAAAACGCACTTGGCAGTAGGACGGGAACATCTGTATGGTGAATCACAGACAGGGAGTAGTCAAGTCTTTGTTTTAGTGGCTGAGCAGGTCTGCTGTGGCAGTGAGGGGGGGGAAGCAGAAAAAACGTTTACATTTTTCTAATCAAGGATTCGGCATCGCCTTCTGTTGTCGACTTAACGTTCTAGGTGCCACCGGAGCTTGTACCCTCCCTGTCAGCCATCATGTGACCTCCCCATTTGAATTAGTGTGGTATTTTAATGGCTTTGTGACACGCAGTGGTTTACAGTGTGTTCCATTTTCTGCCATGTTCCATGCCATTTGTCCCTAACCAGGGACCTCCAACTCACACGTTTCAACATTGTTGTCAATGGGACTGCTGTTCCAGTGTAATTGTATGTGGAATACAACGTAATGTGTTTATCAACTATGAACTAGTGTGATAATGCATTTTTTTTCCAACCTGCTATGAAATCTGAATGCAAACAACTCTAATTCTCTAATTCATTTTCTAATTCAGTTGCTGCAAGGTACGAACTTGGACATCCGCTGCAAATGGAAGCACTGTTTCTCCAGGTAAGGCTGTGTTAACTCACCCCTGCAGATGCTTTGGTCAACTATACTGAATCTAGACAACAGCCCTCACTCACAGCCCCCGTGTTCAGAACCTGCTTTGCTGTTTACTTGATTACTGCCCACTTAGTGTTTTTTGGTGATGGGTTAACGTAGGCATATGGGTCACAGCAGCAGGATGACACAGTGTGAAGTTCCAAAGCTCTAACAACCCCTCATTAGGCCAGTGTGATGGCACAGCGAGCGCTGGCAGAGCCTCGGCTGGGAACGTGTGGTTGTTGCAGTGAGCAGGCGTACGCTGTTAACCCGCCGTAACATGTCAGTAAAATACTGGGAGATTATTTTGGCTGCCGCTGCCTCCCATCTCTGCTCAGCTCATACATATGTTAATTGCACTTTTCCCCCTCGGGTCTGAGTGCAATTCCAAATCGTTCCCTGTATTATGCAGGGCAGTGAATCAGTATAATCCAGGTGATGTTCTTAGTAGCCAACTGGCAAGGAGAATTACCTACAACTGCACCCCATTACACAGCACTCCGATGGGGCACAGCCAATCGACAGTAAGCCCCGCCCCTCTTGTGTTTTTGTCACCTGCACCACTCTGATCTGACTCCCGCTTCTTCCTGCTCCTCTCACATTAAAATCGTTTAGGTTTCCCATTAGTCCAAGGAAAGGCAGTTGGAAAGAAACGGCTATATTAGCATAAAACACAAAGGCGCCCCGCGGGCTGTGTTTGTCGACCACTGAACAGACACGAGGTGAGCGGAAGCCGACAACTGACAACGTTTTGCTCTTGTGGCCTGTATCTTTATTAGATTTCATTATCGGGGTGTGTACGTTCCAAACGAAAAAGAATGGAGCGGTGTCTCCAAGTGGTAGACACAGAAAATGAAATGGAAAAGTAGGTGTGACTGGTTGCTCACACCCCAACTCCATGCAACTCCCAACAATGCCTTGAGTAACTTCTGACATCCTGTTGACACACATTTCTCTGCAATTTCAGTGTGATGACAGCCTGCGGGCCGCAGTAAGTGGACTGTCAGTCCCCGGCTGCTGCCAACCTGTCTCCCGCGGCAATTCCTCTAATTAACTTGATTAGGAGAAAACAGCAGCAGTGATCTCAGGCTGACTCGCACACACTCCAGCTCCACAACCTCGGCTGCATGTGGCCCCAGATGCTAATCAAATCAGCATGCAAATGATGAGATATTCAGTAAGGGCACTTGACGAGGAAGGTGACAGACACCACCTTTTAGTCGACTCCTGCTCAAGGATCCTGTGTTGACCTCCAGAGACGTCAGGAAGCACGTTTCAAACTGTCGCTCACGTGTGTATTGAGTGTATTGAGGACTTCACAAACTCTGCTACATAATGAATAAAAAACTGCCATAAATATATACTACAATAATACATACTACAATAGTAATACAATAACAGACAATTTAGAACACAGGTGTAACGGCTCAAGGCCAACTCCCATTGTATGTTGTGAATGCAATATGTTGAGAATACACTTCTTTTTTTTCTTTTACGTTTTTGATTTATTTAACAATTTGAGAGTTTGTCCCTGGTTCATGGTACCTACATATACATGCCAATACAGAGTAATTCACACAGTATTTAGTCACGGCCATGCCACCTCCTCAGTTCATATCGAATTCAATTCTAAGTCGCTGTACTGTATGAAAAACTACTTTTCCCACAAGGCACCGGGACTTTCAGTCTCTTCTTGCAGTCCCATTCATAATTCAGGTTATTTTCACAAATTCAGAGACCAACATGGTGGCGCGCCGAATTATCTGTTAGCATAAAATGTGTTTGTCACTGTTTTTGTAGCGTGTATCTATTAGGCTGTAGTAGAAGTGAATACCGTTTACTTAGTGCTGAGATAGGAGATTAAAACATATTATAAAAGTTACAGCAGAAACACTGTGCAGCAGTGAGAGCAGACTTATTTTTAGATTCATTGATTAGTTTCTTTCCTGAGGGACGACTTGAACACTTTTCAAACTATCTGCCTTATTTTCCCGGCTCATACGATCGTTTTTTTTCCCTCCCAATCTTCCATCGACTGGAGCTTCAGCTCGTTGGGAGCAACACCATCCTCCGCACACGCACACGCACGGGCAAGAACAAGCATGTACAAGGGATAAAGAGAAACGCTCCAAATATCTGTTCATGAAGCTGCGGGCTCCAAGTTAACAGGGTGCATCTCACACGTATGATGAGACAGTGAGGCGCCACCAAGCAATTTTAGTTGTTATTGGTAAAAACACCACTCCTGGCAAACGCCGTGTGTGTCCAACATCTCACAAGCTTGAACTTGAAATGTTGCTGCTGAAGGAAAAAAAAACAACTTCACATCAAAATGATAATTTACAAGCTGAAGTCGATATTTTAAGATCAAGGCCTCAGTTGGATTTAAAACTTGAGGTGGCGCTCAGGGACAAAGGTCTAGTAAAGAAAGACAGGTTGTCTCTGTAATGACTTTGATACTGCAGTAATGTGGTGCAGACTGTGCTTACTTCAATTCAATTGAATTTCATTTCATTACATTATAATTCACTTTTATTTAATTTTAAGATGAATTTTAAAAAGGTAAAAAGGAGCAAGCATGGGTTGTACGTAGGTTAGTGAAATTCATATAAATAATAAGCTCCAAAAAAAAGGAAAAATCGTGAATAAAAGTGTATATATTTTAAAAAGAATCCAGCTCCAGCACTGCAAAATAAAACGTATTATTAACTTCAGCACATACTGTTTACTCAGTTAAACTACCTAAACCTCCTATTATGCTGATGTCATATGGGCTGCTGAATATATATAACAAATATATTCCTGATAAGCCATATGTTTACCTGATGTTCTGTCAATATTAAAATATCTGTCATATCTGTCAATTGTCTGTACTATTTCTCATGTATCAATTAGTTGAAGAGGTTGACTCATTCAGTGTGGGTCCTGTGTACTGGAAACAGTGATGTGATAACGTGTTTGTGGTGACGGTGCTGAGACATTCAACAGAATCAAGTAATATAACACCCAGAGGAGAACCCCCCCACCCCAAAAAAAAAAAACAAGCCACGTGTGACCTTAAACCAGTGCTTGAAGCCGGCTCGTGGGCTTGTCTGCTTGTTTTTTGACGAGAGCCGGCGTCTCCTTCTCCTGTGTCACAGGTCTCTTGTTTTTTATCTCTGAATCTAAGACCAGAGCTCTATTCCACCTGCTTCCCGGCAGCTGGCTCTGATTCATTTCCAGCGAATCCATGATAGGCTCACATGTTTTTAGACGTCTGGAAGATTTGTGACCACGTCCGGACATGAGTTCATCAGCTAAACACCACGCGAATTGGAGAGCTTCAGATATCCATCAGACAGTTGAACAGACGCTCTGGACACGAGGGTTGTTAGTGTGGTGATTGGTTGTGGGTGTGAGGGAGGGGCACCTTTAGTTGATGTCACTGTTATGAAAAAAGATTTACGATGGGGGAGGGGTGGGGGGGCAGCCTTCCATTTCCACAAATAGCCTGACGATCGATCAGCCTGTCACACACACTCAAGAAATGAAACAAGAAAGGAGATCAATACTACTCAAATAATGCTAATTGTTTGCCACAAGCAAGCACACACATCTTCTCCTTCATCTCATGGATGTTTTTTTTCTGTATAGACAGAGACACTTTATGGCTTTTAGGGACATTTCTGTTCATTCTCTTTGTGTCTTTTCATCATTTTGTAGTAAAGCGCTTTGATCTGCATGTTTGGTGAAAGGTGCTACACAAATAAAAATGATCATCATCATCATTATTAGTAGTAGTAGTATTATTGTTATCTAAAAACGCCCCTGAATCGTGTGTCATGTAATCGCTGGCGCTCTCCTGTAATATCTCCTACCATTTTTAGATGACTTAGTCAGACATAGACAGATCCCAAACAGTTTTTGATCACTCTTGTAAAGCTGATGCGGTGGGTCTACAATCTTTTCTGGATTGTCACATTTGTTCTTGCAAAAATACGACACATTTACGACACACAGTATAAAATCTATAAATAGGTTGTATTTAATGAGCGAGAAGTTCCGTACGCTGTCGAATCAAAGACAAAAATACAGTAGCTCCTCCTTCTTGTAGACCAAAATGGCTGCTTGGGGAACCAGCTGCAGCAGTAGTGACGTTACCAGCGTCCCCATATGAACTGCCGTAATAAATATTAGCACTGAAATAGCACTTTTTTATTTTATTGTACATTATTGAAATTCTTTTTAATTTTCATATTGTGTGCGGTGTATAAACCTCTGAGGTGTTTTTTTTTTTATCCTTAATATTTTCTTTTTATTCTATGTTAAACATCAGGCACCTTACACAAATTGTAAGACAAATTCTTGGTAGGTAATCAAACTTGGCAAGAAAACAGGTTGTGATTCTGAATCACAAACCTTTGGACAATAACTTGAATTTACTACAATGTACAAATACAATAGCCATTGTCTGACAAACATGCATTGGGTGTTTGTCAGGTTTGCTCATCTTTGACGTCTTTTGGGCTGCACATTC
>CAAKHB010007666.1:39085-61090 GCA_901007665.1 Aeoliscus strigatus
CCCCCCCACCAACTCCTTCCAGAAGGGCACTGGTCTGGCACGCTTTGCTGTATCAGCGGTTCGTGGAAGTGTGGAATGGACTTGTTCTGACTAAGAACAGCCTTTGTTCCTCTCGCCGTGCCTTCATCATGTGGGAAGACAACAGGTTTGTGTTCCACTGTGACATATTAAATCAGAGCCAAGCTGCCAGTCGCGGAAATGAGCAGAAAGGAGGACAAAGACGGTGAGACTGAGCGGAAATACTCTGCAAAGACCACCGGCATCAAGGACAGAGCGGTTTGCTTTCAGGGTCGGAGCGCGGCGTGACCACGTTTTCTTTCACCACAATGCCTGAAGACACAAACACGGGTTTTAGCGTAAAGCAAGACGCATCTTTTCTCTCCCATAGCTGAAGAGAGTCCATGCTGCTCCTGCAGCAGAGTGACCAGATGATGACGAAAAGAACTGGAGGAGAAGAATCTGAGCTGAGGTTGGATTTATACAACCAGTCTGAGAGCTCCTGTTGCCCAACATGAGGTTTGTGTCTGCTTCTCTGTCCCTCTTCGGCTCTAACAATAAAAGACACTAAAATGCCTTGAGTGCCTTAGGACTAAACAACATCTGTGGCTGATGACCAGTAAGAGCAAAAAAAAAAAAAAGAATGTGGCCTCCACAACAACAACAACAACAACAACAACAACAACATCTCTAAAGACCGACTGAGAGAAAACAAACAATTCACACCACTGGAAAAGCACCTGGAATGAGAAATGAGAATCAGCCGATGGCGTTGGGAAGATGTGAAGGACAAAGCCGGAGGAATAGAGAGGTGAGGAGCCGATAAGAATTCAATCAAACTGTCATTGGTTCCACTGTTTGATATCTTTGAGGACTTTGACGTGACTGACAACTAAGTCTGCTCCCGGCAGTGACTTTCAAAGTTATTTATGGTCATTAGTCGACCATTAGTCCTTATTTCTACTAAGATTTGAATTCAGTTAGCATCTTTTTTGGTTGTGACAGCAGAGGTTTGAGTTCCAGGTTTGACAAAGGATGTTCAGCTCCAGATAAATACAAAACACAGGCCCTTAATTAATATTGCTGAGAATTTATGAGGAGATGCAGCCGCTAGCGATGAGCTGCATGTTTGGTTGAATTTAAATACCAAAAAAAAACAACATAAACCACTAACAATTTATAAAAAACTGATGGCAACCGCCAGTAGGAAGTGAATATTTTGTTGATGAACAGACCACAACAATAAATATACCTCCTGTGTTCTGAACATACAGTACTATAGACTAAACTATGTTTTAGGAGCATGGAGCCGTTCAGTAACAACACCGAAAGAAATTCAAGAAACTTCCAACAGGAACTGACGTCTGTTAACCCACTGGTTCAATTATTGAAGCGTCTCACTCATTTTCATTTTTTCTAGAGGGCCTCGCTGACTAATGAGCACTTGTCGTCAACGCAGCCGTGCTCTCGACCGACACGTGAACATAGTACAAAGTACTTACCACACTGCCCTTGGTATTGCACTCGAATGTTCTTGTGGTTCTTGCAGGCGTACTGATGCAGCTCACACTCGTTGCGGTAGTCCTTTCCATCACTGCCGCACACCGTCTGCTGGAGTTTGCCCTCACAGCCGAGGGGACACATGCATTTGGCCGACAAGCCATCCGACGACTGGACGCAGGTGCTGCCGTAGCTGCAGGTGACGTCGGTGCAGGGGTCTCTGAGAGCTGCGGGAGGGAGCACATCGAGAGTTCAGCTTTTGTCGGAGCACAGCTGGCAAACAACTGGACTGGAGGGCACGCTCTGCTTCGGTTAGCTGAAGTGCATCGCAGCTTGCTGGAGTGGCTGCCGGTGCACTTTTGGGAAAGCCGGCAGAGTTATTGTGAGCGTCAAGAACTACTTGACCCACCTGAGAGAGGACGCGCTGCCGCAGCTGTTTACTCTGACAAACGACTTGTGTTTCGTTTAGATGGAATGAGGAGTTCTGAATTCACAACCTGCCTCAGCCTGGTGCTTTAACCGCCTGCTGAATATTTACCTTTACGCAAACGAGTCGTCCAGAGAGAAGGAGGTGAGGGGGGAGAGAGGCATTCTCCCTGAGGACTTTGTTTCCACCCTAATTAAACCATGTGCCACTTGTCGCTGAGTGACTCATCCCAGTCATCGGAGAGGGTGCAAACTTTGAATTTTGTCAGTATTTGCCACAGACGGAGGCTTTTCTGCGGTTTCATATGCTCAACAAATGGTGAGTAGATTAGAATCTTTGTCATCTCGCAACATGATACATATTTATGACTGCCGCCGACAAACACGCTCTCCCGTGAGGCCGAAGCCGAGCGAGAGCAGCACTCTCATTTCCGAAGCCCACTTTTAGAATGAATATTTAGCTGTGTCCAATATTATCCCCTCTTTTGTTCCAAGCGGCGTCAATGAATTTAATTCAAAAAGGAGGAGCGCATATACTGAATCTGTAATCCTTTGCGTTTTGTTTTTGCGTTGACAGGCGTGTCCTGACTCCTGGAGAAAAGACAACACGCCAGTGTGGTTCAACTTTGTCTCTTCTTCAAACTATAAGACGCTGCTTCGGGAGGGAACGGCACCAGCGCCTCGAGACATATAATGAAACAGGAACGCCATGAAAACCGCTCTTGATCAAAGGATCTCTCCCCGACTCGCTCCCCTCATCTTCATGACAACCCTCCTTTTCTTTTTTCACTCGTTCCTGTCAAGTCCTTTTGAGGTTTGTTGAATTAGACTTGTTAATGAACACATTTCCCCCTTTTATGTGTGTTTCTAAAGAAACCTATATGTAACACATGACATGTCAGTAGATACTTCAGAGCTAAACAACTCCAAGTTCAGATCCGGCCTCCTGAGGTCATGAAGTCATCGGGAGGTGTCAGACACTGGTACGGTGATGCTGGTCGTGTCTGTCAGAGCAGGTCGAGTTACACACCAACGAGCGGAGCTGGCTACACAATCTACACAGAGGGGATTCTATGCTGCATGTACTTCTAGAAATACCACCTGGATGCATGTACTGTTGGGATCAGAATAGAATAGAATAGAATAGAGTAGAATCATGGGCATCGGTTTGGTTTGAAACGCGCTCGCTGTACTGATCCATTCACTGACGCTTCCTGAACCAGACTCCCCTTGGAAATCTGGACCTTTAAGAAACTCCAGCACTGAATGTCAGAAATTTTCTAGATATTCTTAACTGATCTACGCGTAAGAGCGCTCAGGTCTCATGTTCAGTGTGTAAATACATCCACAGAGAATCAGTACATCAGCATTCAGACAAAGACTGAACCGACTCATACAGTCGTATGCGTCATACAACCGTTGTCATAGTTTATTAAAAAAAACACAACAGGTCTGAGCCCAGAAGTGGAGCATCGTACCTGCTGGTGCAATTGCAAACACAGAAGCGTGTGATACAAAATGAATTAAAAACAGTTAGAAGAGTAGGACTGAGTGGGTAGTAGAAGTAGAAGTAGACGGCAGAGCGAGTGTTCCATGAATAGATGGTTGTACTTATTGTCAGTGCTTTGGAGGCATGTGTCCAACACAAGAGGAGGCTCTGTGGACGGCTGGGTTCAGTGAAACGGGGATTGTTCCGGAGTTAGTAGTAGTTAGAGGAGGGAAATGACAGAGAATCCCAACGATTCGCCTGGTCAGCAGGGAAACACTGACGTTTGTGTGTGAGTGTGCGTGTGGGGGGGGGGGGGGGGCAACAACAGCCTCCACTTCTTGATCTCATTAAAAACACCCAGGTTTCCTTTCTCTGAATGCCCCACTGTCCTTTTATCAGGAAAAGATGCTGCCTTGACTGGCGAAGACGGGATGGAACAGGCATAAAGAGGAATAAGAAGAGCTGGTGGGGGCTGTGGATTTAAATGCCATTTGGACAGAGAACGCAGCCTGGATGGGACATTAGAGCAGACAAGCCTCCCTCCTCGCTCTCAGACACGCAGGCAAATTGCCTGGGTGAATAAGATGGGTGTAACGAGTGCACATTAGAGCAGAAAGAAAACCAACATCCTGCACCTTCGCTGATATATTCTCATTATTGTTATCATGTGAAAGGTGGAATGAAAAAGGTGAAAGAAGGCTTTTGCTAAATTAGAATGATCCTTGCTGTAAATGAGATGAGGCTCCCGTGCTGAGGTGGAGCGCAGTGGGGTTCAGATTGGAAGGATAATGTAAAAAGACAGATTCTGACAGAGAGAAAAAGAAGCAGGAAGAGGGTTGTTGGCAACAGTTCTTTCTATATTTAGAACGTACATTTGGGTGGCGTACATTCTCTAATAATCCATTTTTAACAAGCAGTGTCCCCGGTGACAGCTGGGTCCCCTCGAACCTGGATTTGATTGGTTCTTTTTTCCTGAACAACTGCCGATTCAAAACAGGTGTGAACACAAGCCCATCCATCCATGTTCCCATCCGTAAGTAATCGGAATCACTGGGAAATGTTTTAAAAGAAAGACCAATGCTGTGTGTTTCCATTCAAACTACGGACTTTGGGGAAAACTCCAAACTCGGGCGAGTTTTCCGGATGAAGGAGTTCATCAGACTCCCAGATGTGGCAGAGGCACAACAAACAATGTGTGTCCATTTTCAAAACCGGTTGAGAGGTAGGTTTGGAATAGAATGTGTTGATCCCCCCCCCCCAACGTAGCAGGAATGCTGGAACCAACACTTACCCAGAGGGATTGGTGCATGGGTCGAGAAGGAGCAGCACGTTCCTCCCAGACATTGACAGCTGAGTGTGACTTTAACGTCCCACGGTCTGACTGTTGGACTCGATCAGAAAACAGTCTCACCCCGTTAAATACTGGAAAGGTAACGGAAAGGAAACGTCGGGAGGTCTGCAGTCTTGGAGTCTGATGGAAAAGCTCACAGGCCAGATTAAAGTCAGTGGCAGAATGTGGGCATGTTCATTAAATTCTCAGTCAACACACCTTGGCCGACTGTTTGCACTTCGCAGAGCGGCCCCGCAGTTGAGTATTAGTTTAGCGGACTAATAAAGACTGAGAAGTACAGAAGTTTAAGCTCGATGAAGAGCGAGTGAAAGGAGGATGTGTGCCTGAAAAGTGGGGCAGAGGGGTTTTGGAGGATGGCGGATTACAGTGATCCTCTCCTCTTTCATCTCTACCTCTGGCAACCAGCAGACAGCCGAGCAGGTGGGGAGCACTTCTGCTCTCTGATCTACTGTTTTGCGACGGCGTTTTATTAATGCTTCATTATGGACGGAGAGCTGTCAGCGCCATGCTGGCTTCACCTGACGCCGTGGCAGCGGCAGCCGCCCAGATGTGCATGCGGCTGAGTTCACGTATGCAAATGCGCATTTCTGGAAAGGCGCAGAGTTTAGACGAGTGAGTTTGTGTGATCGTCTGATGTGTGTACCGGCGGTTCCTGAGAGGGGGCGCGGGGGTTGGAGCTAATCAAAAATCTAACGCAACGATGCGATGTGGCGGGACTTGGCACTGTGTGCTCTAATCAAGAGCCAGCAGGAGGAGCAGCAAGAGAAAGACAGGGGAAAGGAAAGATTTGACACACAGAAGAAGAGTGCTGCCAGGTGACTGAGCTCCAATGGTGTCGGAAGAAACCAAACCTAATGTGTCTCCACTGTCATTTGGAAGAACTCGTTATATTGTCAGTCATCCAGTCCCGTGTGTGGGTGCATGGACGGGCTTCAAGCTGCGTTTTCCATCCACCCTCAGGCTCCCTTACACACCACACAGGAGGTAATAACACCCTCAAACACCAAACTAAAACCATGTTTCTCTTTCCTCAGGCTTCTCTGAATCTCCACACAATAGGCACCTCTTTTCTTATTTGTGTCACTTATGTATGAACAGACATGTCCATTTCCAGGCCAACGCTCACTAAAACATCTGTGAACACATGAAAAATTATTTAAACAATTAAACAATGTAGGACAACACTGTATATTTGGATGGATACTTGGATGGATTGATGCAGAGGGAAGATGGAGCTGAGAAAAACGTGGAGAGTAGATGAACAGGTAAGGAGAGAAAGGTGTGAGAGTGAGATGAGGGGAAGGGTCAGTGGGAGTGGGAGCAGGACAACAGGATTAGCACGGGAGAAATAAACACATATGATGATATGATCATACCGAATGACGGGGGGAGGGCTGGGGCTGGGAGCGGAGACCGGGTCAAAGGGCGACTGCTCACCCCACCAAACACACACACACGAAGACACTCTCTCCAGTGAAGCCGATGGCTGGAAGAGGACTCTGTGTTTGATGTACTTCTTCAAAGAGCTCCACTGAACTGCAGCTGTTGCTCTTTTACGTTCGTTGCTGTTTTACCCTTGAGAACGGAAAATTAACCACAAAACGTGTCTGCTGGCCACACTCGTAGTGGTGTGTGTGCGCGTGTGTCTTTTCATGTTAATGAGAACAAGTTTTAGTGTGAATCCATTAACACTGCTGCGAGGACATTTGTTCATTGTGCTGACAGTTGGACACTTCAAAGTGCAGTTTTGCGGGTCGCCGACGGTGAAGGGTGGGGTCATCGGCCGAGTATGGAAGTGAGGGTCTAACCAGATACAAATGCAGCGGTGTCGGAAAATATGAAGCCACATTCTAACATAAAAACCAACATGACATATAAATCGATCTTGAGAGATGAATTGAAGCACAGGTAAGTTCACAGGGTCCATTTATTCTGCTGAGCGACAGAAAGACGCCATCATGGGATTAAACTGTCTGGATGTGGCATTTATGACAAATGTGGACAGAAACAACCTCTAAAATGGAAATGGCATATTCCACAAAAGATACTTCAATCCTGCGGTTTGACATCAGTATGTATTAAAAAGCCACATGAAGAGAAACGTCTGTGGTGCGTTCTTCTACCGAGGACTGAAGACAAGGTACAAACACACTCCTGTAGTCTTACTGACTCATGTTTCCTGTTCAACCGCTCCTGATTAACAGGAAATCAGCACTGACATCAATCACACTGCTGGGCTCAGTTCTGTTTCACGTGTTAAAAACCTTGACCCAAACATACAGTAAGGTATACTCAGACTGCCTGTACCGCAGCTGCTGCTGGTTGCTGTTGTTTCTTTTTATTCTTTTAATGATTATATTTGTTGTTTGTTTTATTTTATTTTATTTTTTGCTTGTTTTGGTTCTCTCTTCTAATATTGCTGTCCGCTCTGTCTCCCTCTAGATAACGGCTCCCGTCTCAGCTCCACCACCGATTGACTGAATTATCACTATTATTATTATTATTGTGGTTGATAGTAACCTGGAGACCACCTCCCAGTTTAATGCAATATCTAATAACGATTGATAACTTTGAGTATGTCCACACTGACGGACAGGACAGGGTAAAAAAAAAAATCAAATCAAATCAAAAATTGCAGTCAAATGGCTCTGACTCTGTGAATACATGGGAATAATAATGTTATTAATTACTTCCACAGCCTCTTATAGTTTGACTCAGTTATCAGAAGATGCACTAAACATGCTGTTTCCGAACCGATGGGTCAAAGGTCACCAAACAGGATTCAGGGTTACTTTTACACCGTTGTCCAGTACAGTACTAGGACCGTTCAATCATTCATCATCTCATTTATCATCATGTATTTGACATAGTGTATATATTGTAGTGACCCTGTTCCTGTACGTGTTCAGATGTTCTGTGTAAATGTCAGACTTATGGGTTGTAGAGCAGGTCAGGGGCGGGGCACGAGTGCTTGGGGAACGTGAGCGTGCGTGTGCGTGTGGCTGAGTGAGAACATGCTGGAAGGAGAATTATCTGTGTCGGCGTGGTGACGGCCGACAGGAACGCACGTTTTATGCACGTTTTATGTACGTTTTATGTATTTATGTGCACAAATTTCTATTATTGTTTTCTTCTAATAAGTGTACAGTTCAGCTGAATAAAGTGTTTCTGGTGTGAGGGCTGAAACCTGCAGGAAGCGTGACTTCCAATCGGGGGCCCTTCCCAGCCTTGCACTAGGACCCTGTTTAACATGACAAATATTGAATTCCTCCTGTTCTTATAAGCCTCTCAGTGACAGAGGCACGCGGCGAAGGAGAAAAAGGATCTGGCATTTATTCAGAGCAAACAGTGGATGAAAATAACTTGAATTCATTCTCATCATCATTACGGGATGGGAGCTGTGTATGGATGTGTATTATTCTACATTTGAAGCCAAGAGTTGGAGAGATTATTCATTTATTTATTCATTCACCATCCTTCGACCGGTGTACTATACAGTACATATATTTCTTTTGTCACAGCAGTGTTGAAAAACAACTGGAGGTTAACGTGGAGGTTCTCGATACACACAGTGTCCGTCAGCGTTGCCATGTCAGACGGTAGCGCTCCCAAACGACCATTCACTAAACAGAAACAGTTTGTGGCATTCATTATTGACACAAACAGTCGGGACACGGCACAGGAAGGAAATGACCAATAAAAAACAGCGGTTGGTGTGACGCTGTAAAGACAAATCACTGTGACAGAAACAATAAACTAAAACCAAAACGACATGGGGGAGTGAGTGACTGATGACTTCTGACAACATGCAGCACTGCTGGCAGTGAAATAAGAACACTACTTTAATTTGTCTTTAACCCTGATCCACTCTTCCAGGTTCTGCTGATTGCATCTTCTCCCTCTCTTAGAGGAAACATGTATTGTTGTGACGTTGCTGCAGAGAGGCGTCCATCTCATGGGCTGTGACTGGACTTTTGACCATGGAATTATCTTCGTTCAGGTATAGTTCCTGTGTGTAAAATGGATCTCATGCTGCAGATTAGTCGTCCTCGCACCTCATTCACACCACAAAGGACATTACGTTTGGAGCAAATCCAGGACATTGTCTGGATTTCAGCGTGTTTGCTGCTTTTCTTTGTTCCACATTAGAAAGAACCTGAGAATGATCTGCATACATTTCAGCCATTTATCTGTGTGGACGTGTTACACACACGATGCTATTCCTCTTCTGAAATATCTAAATCAATATAAGTGGTTTTGTTTTGTTGTCACCTGACATTCCATGTTCCTAACTTGTCT
The DNA here is from genome assembly GCA_901007665.1 of Aeoliscus strigatus. NCBI lineage: Eukaryota > Metazoa > Chordata > Actinopteri > Syngnathiformes > Centriscidae > Aeoliscus > Aeoliscus strigatus. The sequence goes on from CAAKHB010007666.1 coordinate 48,148, forward strand.
TTTTCATTTGGGTTTTGCTTCTGTTTGTGCAGTTACTGTTAACTGTTGATTAACCCTTTTTGGGTCACTAATTGAAATACTGGAATACGACAAACCTCGTAAACCTCAACCTCCTTTCAACTTGACGCTTCTACAGCAACAAGCTTCAAGAGAATTAATACTTTATTATATATCCACATATAAAACTAGGAACCCTGTAAAAGGTTGACGTCTTTTTTCATTCATATCCTCTTGTATTCATATCCTTTTTGAATTTACACTTGTGATTTGAGCCAGTTGTTCTTGTTTCTGTTGCTGAGTGAGTCAGAGAAAAACTCGACCTCAGGTAGGATGGCGCTGCTGGGGGCTCTGACTCCCTGTCGCGTCTCAGCGTGGGTGCTGAGGACAAAAGACAGCTGGGTGTCTGTCTTCCTGCTACGTTCGCTCGTCCCAGTAAACGTCACCTCATTAGAGGAGAACAACCGCAGGACTGATGACCTGAATCGAAGTGTCACTTTACCTTTGGCTGTGAGAGCAGTTAACAGAAGTAGATTCACACTCACACGCGACTTGGTCCACATGACCCCTGGTTTTCATCCCCCGCTGTGGAAAAACGCAACCTCTGCTCTCATTGTGATGTTTTAACACTTGTGTGCGACCGTCTTCAGGAGTGAAATCTGAAATACTGGCTCTTCAAACTGAAAGACACAAACTGTCATGCTAATACACACTGTCCAATATATTCTGCTGCAAATGTTTAATTGTTGAATAAACTGTTTGTTAGTCTTCGGACCAAACTGTCTGTTTTCATCTTTCCCTCTTTTCATGCGCATTTAGCTGCTGACAAGTGAGAGAAAGAGAGTCTGATTTAAGGGAACGTGTGTCTACACTTGGTGACACACACACACACACACACACACACACACACACACACACACACACACACACAGCCAATACAAGGACAAGTATTGCTAAGAAATCTGGTTACTGAAAACTGTCACCATTCTTTTTCCTCTCAAATGAAATTGAATCAACCATTGTCTGCGGAGCTGCTAGTATCTTCATGCTTTCAAAACCACTTGGCTTTTTATTATTTTCACTCCTTTCAGTCTCTGACGAAGTGTACACAGGGAGAAAACAACTAACCATGTATAATGTGGAAGATGACAAATACGCATAAATACATTTCAAAGTCCCAGAACACAAACCCCTTATCAGGTGGAGAGCAGCTTTATTGTGTGTGTGTGTGTGTGTGTCTGTGTCGGTGTCGGTGTACCTAATCTGTGCTCTGCCTGCAGTTTTTAGAGAGTTGAACAAGTATCAGTGGTTGCAGATGAGTGGAGAAGTGAGTAAAGATGGACAGGATTCCAGTATAGTCCATTATTATCTCTCCCTCTCCTTGTGTGTGTGTGTGTGTGTGTGTGTGTGTGTGTGTGTGTGTGTCTATGTGTGTGTTTGTGTCTGTGTGTCTGTGTGTCTGTGTGTGTGTGTTTGTGTGTGTGTGTGTGTGTGTGTGTGTGTGTGTGTGTGTGTTTGTGTGGTAACGGATGATAATGGGAATGTATTTTACTGTTTGCAGAAAAGCTTGTGCACGTGTGCATGCGCGCGCGCACACACACACACACACACACACACACACAAAGAGAGCTTGTGTTATGTGATGAATACTAAGCAAGACTTACTGCTCCAGGGAAATGAAAGCATGAAAACCAAGTTATTTACAGTGACCTCTTGCCCTGTATGTGTGTGTGTGTGTGTGTCAGTCCATGTGCTTGTGTGTGCATAAATGTGTACAGCAGTCATCTAAGATAACTGTGTGTGTGTGTGTGTGTGTGTGTGTGTGTGTTTAGAGGGAGGTGTGGGTCATGAGAGGTAATTGGCAGAGGGGCACAGAGAAGTGACGGATGAAGAACAAGGAGGAAAGCAGGAAGGAAGTGGAGCGAGCAGATACCATCTACAACGATTAGTGCCAAGTTTTTGTCACCCGGGGCGACCGGCCATGTCACCGAGGTAACCAAAGAGACGTGAGCCTAGGTGAAATCTGGGCTTTGCCCAGCCCGGGCCAGACACCTGAACAATGGGCAGCAGCACCCAAAGCTGGGAGCAAACTGAGGCTGGAATAACTAACAAAGCTGTTACAATATTACAGTTGTGATATTTGCAGACTTCTAATTATTATTGTTTCTGGTGATGATCATGTCATTACTTTCATGACTGTTTTGTTTTTGATTAGAATCCTTTTCAGATATTCAGGAAAGAGTTTAGGGACCCGCGTCACTAGTTCAGAACCCACGATGGCAGTAAACAACATTAGCTGCATTGGCAGTTTAGCTATAACGTGTGTTTTTACTGTTGTTGTGTCTCTTCGGTGTTTTATGTTCATTTCTCGCCACATGACAGCTTGATTTGTTTGTTTTTCTTTGTATCCATGGGAATGCTGTTATTCTGTAGATGTGTTGTTCATCAGATCGAAATCAGCTTTTTTCTGGCCAACTGTGTTGTGGTGAAATTGGAACAAGCGGAAAGAACAAGTAGATTATAGATTGTAGATTGTAGATTTCCCTCACATGTGTGTTTTTTGTATTGTTGGACAGCACATTGTCCAGCGTCATGTGTGTTCAGTGTGTAGTGTGATACTGTACATGTCCCCTGCATACGCTCATCCCATGTAAGGAATCATCCGCATTTTTTACTTCTTTACTCAGCATGTTTATTCATCAGTTTGGTCAATTTTTATAGCAAATATTCCATCCGTGCAAACACTACACTCTATACATACACAATAACTGGACACAGCACTACTAGATTATCTACAGACAAGGAAATACGGACACATCTGTTGTGTAGTAGTAAATAACAATGACATGCTGGGATCAGTTTCACTTTACAACACGACCAGGGTGTGTGCTTGAGTCACTGTCAGTCAATGCAGCTCTTATACTGTCCATATTTAGCTGAAACAACACATTTATGAATGTTGATCATGGTCTTTTGACCTGTCAAAGTGAAACCATAAAATGTTGCTTCAGGCTTTTAAACCCGCCCTCTGCCGCCACAGAAAAACAGCTCGGATCAGACGCTCCGCATCAAAGCATCATTCAGAGAAACAGAAGCCGACTGCTGCTGCCTCAGCACATAACTCAGGCTCTCAGATCCCTTCATCGCCCTCCAGTACCTGAAGAATCCACTTCAAATTATATTCCTTGTCCATAAATCCCTCAACCAACCGACTTATCCACAATACACGGCCAAAACAAAGAGCAAACTCAGACAGAGAAACCGTCCCAAGTAGTGAGCACCTTTAAGACACAGTTTAGGGTCAATCCTGACACGTAACGCTCCTTTGACCTATCCTTTACTGATTGTTACTGGGGTTTTTTCTTTCAGAGGTTCTAGCCTGTTTCATGTTAGGTTTTGCCGTGGTCTTGTGATTGGTGAAGTGCTGAGGACATGTGTCACATTAATTCTTTTGTCTTACGCGAAGTGCTGGAAGTGGCTTATTAAGAAAAAAAGAAGAAAAATGCTGATGGGAACATTTTGTCTAAACATTTCCTCATTAAACCGATAAAAGATGCAATCTGGGTAGAATTATGGCTGCCGCAGCACTTATTTGTAGTAAATGAGACTTAAAACACAGATCTCCAGTGACTAAATACAGTCAGATCAATTCAAATATAGCTAATCACCGAACAGCTGGGAATTTATTGTTTATAAGTGAATTCCTCAAACTGGATCTCATTCCTCACGCGATGAAGAGGTTCACAGGCTCCTTGTATTGCCTGTGACTGCCGGCAGCATGTTGGAGCAGACAGAGCAGCAGGTGTGGAGCACTGATGCCTTTCTGCCCTCACTGCGAGGACAGAAGTGTGCCGCTGCTGGAGAGATAAAGCCCTCTCTGCAGCGCAGTACGAGAGAGAGTGGACTGATAGAGGAGGAGGCAGCGGGCCATGCTCACGGCCGCATCACTCACACTCACACACACACACACACACGCACAAAAATCAATCTCGACTGATCGTGCTCTTGAGCCACAGTCGCCTCATCCACATGCACAATCCACGTTTCTGGATTGCAGTTTGTACTTCTTCACGACGAGAAAAGAAGAAAGAATGAAAACTCCATGTTCCACTAGAGTGGCTGCACAAGATGAGCTGGCAGCACTTCTCTCAGGGACATTTACCTCGCTGCTCCAGGTTCAATATTGGAGGAGCCAATATTCCCCCGCCGCCTTGAGTGTGTGTCTACCCGCACACACACACACACACACACGGACATTCAGAGAATGTCTCTCTGAACACAAACACTCTTCTCTTAACCTCGTCCGTCTCCCACTTTGCCTCCACTGACCACTTGTGTCTCTAGTGTGTGTCGTCATTAAGGGAACTCCTCCAGCAGCATTTCTCCTGTTCATTTTGGTCAAATCTGACGACGTTACCGTCTCACCGCGCGACCACGGGAAACACAACCCCCGCTGATACTCACATCATCCATCTCCAACCAAAAAGGAAAGATAATGAAGACGAGTGCACGCAGCCGACCTGAACCATTAAGAGCCGGGTTACGTGAATATTACATTGACGCACTGGGGGAAATAATGGAAATTAACGACAAGTGGGTCATTTTGCACTGCCCTCAAGAGGGGACTCACACCGTTACCATGACACTCAACTTGTAATAGTTCAGTGCGATGCTGCGAAGCTGAGGTGGAGGGAAAATGTGTCCCGTCTCCTGCAGTTAATGCAGATTATCTCACGCAATTTTATAGAGCCGTAACCAAAGGGAGATAAATAACGTATCTATCTATCGATCTATGAATAATCTGAAATTAAACATGAAAACTGGGACAGGAAGTTGATGGAGCGTTCCGTTTGTAGCGGGCGTCTGAGGTTGTAACTCACACTGAGGAAATGTCTGCATTTGTTTACAATGTCATCACATGGTAGGTTGGACAAAGGCGCTCTTGTGCTAGGTGCTTTAGGTGGTCATTCCATGATATTCCACATACAACTACACCAAAACAGCATTTCCACTGACATCAAACGTGTGTTGTGTCATTGAAATGGACACAAAAGATTTTACAATGAAAAGTTCTGTTGGAGGTGATGTGACTGACCACGGAATGTTACAGACAAAACGACTCACTGTCACGGGTCTATGAAGTTCTCATGGACATGACATGTTTCTTCACTATGAGATCATTTAAACTTTGGATTTGTAAAGAGCAGAATGTGACGACGATCCACCGCTTCCTGCAAAGTAGAAGCTTGGTACGATGGATATATACTCTTCTCATCTAATTCAAGTCCTATCAGAGGCCAGAATCTGTGAGGATTAAAAAAAAAAAACAACATGAAGGATCCTTGAAAGAGTGGCCACTCAACAACACAGCATTCAAATCATCAGTCCAAAGAGTGCTTGTGTCAAAAAACAACTGCCCACACTCTACTTCTTCAACCTTTTTCGCTCTCTACCCCTAACTCAGCCCCCCCCCCCCCCCACACACACACACACCCCATCACCACAGTGCTCGTTCCTGTCTGTGCCTCTCTTCTTCCATCAGACCCGACAGCGGTCAGAGTGAGCTGAAGTGACCAGAGAGAGGGCGAATGAGAGCGTGTCACTTGTCATTTCCCCTGAACACGCACACACACACAGACACACACACACACACACACACACAAGTGGAAATACTTTGAAATAATGAAAAAACCATCCACTGACTCCTAAAAGAGTCTTCCTTGTATTTAATTGACGTCATGGTGACAATAAAGTAAACTGCATCTCTGACTCAGTGGAAATGATCATTTACAGTTTCTCCTTTCTTTTACTGTGGTAATTCATTGTGTTTCTCATCGCCCTTGACCATGAAACACCGTCACGCCACTCCAAATACTTACATACTCTTACCTTTTTCTTTTCAGTCAGTCAGCCTGCTCATTCGTCTCCATTTCCATCCCTCCTAGCATACATCCCTCCTGTTTCTATATTATTCCTTCCCTCCGTCTCCAGACGCCCCACTCCATCCCACCTGTCCTCTCGCTTCCTCTTTTATCTCCTGATTTCCTTTCTGCCAGCGCTGACAACTCATCCCGCTTGTTAGTAGAACCTCGTCCACTTCTGCACCGAAATCACAGGCCTGGAATTAGACGCCCACAACAGCAGGCCAGCTACATGTTCGCTCTCCTCCCTCATCCCCATCAGTCGTTAACCCTTTATAGAATGAGAAACCACATATATATATGTATGTGTATATGTATATGTGTGTGTGTGTGTGTGTGTGTATATATATAAACCTGTTCACGTTCCCATAAATGTTTATCAGTTTACACAAAGTGAATGAAAATAATTCTTTACTTCTTAAGTAATTCTTACTTCATTTATTCATTCATTCGTTGAAACTTGTAGAACATATTTTGGCAAGGAAACCTAGAAGTCTAGAAGTTCTAGAAGTCTTGTGCCCTGTCCTCCAGTCTGGAGCTGATTTGTGTATCAATAATAAAGGGTTAAGGCCTGAGCGCGGATGTTTTCGGCTCCACAGAAGCCAGCAGAGGTGCAGTCGACACCAGAGGCTGTGCGACACAGCTGGAACATGAACACCTTTGAATTTGTCAGTCTGTGGGTGGTGCTTAGGAGCCATAAGAGGACAACAATGGCGGCTCATGTTTCTGTTATTCAGGTCATGTGATAGGACAGTGAAGCCTCAGGTACTAATGGTGTAATAGATGTGCTTTGTGTCTGTGCTTCTCAATCACTGGGCTGTTAACTCATCTGTGCACATGTGGCGTCCTCCGCTCTGCTCTTAAAGGCTTTTTTACTTCAACTCAGTCGGCAATTTAATGGAACTCTGTCTGCATAGACTGTGAACTGTGATCCTCCAAATAATGTACTGACCTAAAAAAGCCTTGAATAAATATACAGCAGAACCTCTACTCATTTCATGTTTTTTTTTTTTTTTATGATGAATATACAAAGTATTTAAATATCAAACTAGAAGGGACTTTTAGATTCTTTCAATCTTCCCAAGTACTCTTACTTTTCAAAACCTTTTGAAGTCCTCTGACAAAAGAAATCGTTTGGATGGCGGCCTCTACAGGCAGGTGATGTACTTACAGCAGGGCCCCTTGCGCAGCACCTTGATGCGTCGCTGCGTGTTACACTGAGCTTTCTCCAGCTCGCACTCGTTGGAGTAGGTGGACGAATCCGAGCCACAAACAGGCGCCACCAACGACGGGCAATCCACCCGCTTGCAGACGCACTCAGCCTTGGCGGGGTCAGCTGGGTCTCGCTCACATACAGCGCCGAAGCCACACAGCATCCCTCTGCAGCCTGTCGGAACAGAGGAAGAGAAGAGGCGATCTGAGAGTGGCTTTCTGTCCGGTTAGCTGTTTCTGTAACGTTGTCGAAACACAAACCTGCACAGCGCATAATGAAATTACACGCCACAATGACTGTCACACTGGTGTGTAATCTATCCAGCAAGAACTGATTATGGGCAAAGTCTCCCCTCATTCTCATTTTGGAGAAGTTGTTGTCAGTTAATGCAATCAAAGACAGGCATGTCTGAACAGATTAATCTCAATATGCGCCAGCCACCGGCTCTTTGACGAAAACGCTACACAGCTCCGCAACACTAATGCGTCAGGAATTAAAAGTGATCCTGGCGTAACGCAAACAGATGGTCTCAATTCATTCGCAGAGAATCTGTCTGTCCATGCAGAGCAGGAGCGGCGCTGGCGCTGTTGGGCGCGTCAGGCTTCGGAGTAAAGTTCGACAAATATCAATCACTCCTACAAGGGAAACTCGATCGTGGCACTGTCTGACTGTATATTATAACACTGGCAAAATACGCATGGGGCTGGAAAACACTGTGGTGTATTTTTGAAAAATGCTGTCAATCTGCCGTCTGGACAGTTCTGACATGTATGATGCCTCAGCCCAGCAGCAGCTCCAAACCACTTCAATTTTAGTTACATCTGAACAACTTGTGCAAAAACCTAGTGCATATGTTAAATAATATCATTTTTATACCTTTTTTTGTCCTCATTCTGTATGTGAATGAACAATAAAAACTTTTAGAAAACAAACCAAATGCAATTAAGTGACATCAACTTTGACAGTAGTAGACCCGTGCTGCGGCAGCTGCAGCTGCAGTGGCTCTGCACCCACTTTGGGGGCTGATGGGAACTCAGCTGGCATGACGTCCTCGCTGCCGTGAGCGGCCGCGCTAGAAAAGAGCCGGCGAACGCTCCCAGGTGTTTCCGACCTGATTGGAAATCAATGGACACCGGCACACGCAGTTTATGAAAGACGGTATCTTATGCTGAGGATATACATGTCACGCACGCACACAAACATCTACTTCTTATCGCTGGCTTCCAGGCCAGGACTAAACGCAGGAAACCATGTCCGCTTGGACCGGCTGGCAGGTGGCTTTCACGGTAGTGGATAGACAGATAGTGTGAGCCCACGCACACACACGCACGCACACACTCTCTGCTTTGCTGTGAGGAGTGAGATAGGATGATACGCCTTGGGCAGATGCTGGACGTGTGTGTGTGTGCGCGAGGAGTGACAGGTGAGGAGGCTGCTTCTGACTGGCCCACTGTTCCCAGTGGGAGAATCCCTGACAGTTACCTGAGCTCACTCTCTTTTGTACCGGGGGGAAAAGGAATCAGTGAGTGTGTGTGTAGCTATCTAAGTGTCTGTATTACTGACAGCGGTGTGTGTGTGTCTGTGTGTGTGTGTGTGTGTGTGTTCGCATTAGGTGTCACACAGCAACACACAGCCAGGATGTGTACGAGAGAGCAGGAAGGAAGGTGTGACAGTCAAGTATAAAAGGCTGCGCCCAATTTGAATTTATGAAATGGTGAGTTAATAGTAAAAGGTCAGTGGAATGATACTCCTACTGTTATTAATATCCTGACAAAAGGCCGAGGGTAAACACAGGCGGTGTCAGTACCGGCTGAGGAGGACACTCATGAATTCCAGCAGTGGCTTGTAACCACATCTCTTCTGCTCTGTTTTCCCAAGAAACACGGAGCGTAGCCTCAAGCGCACCTGACCAGCACTGAAGCTCAGAGCTCTGTCAAAGTCAAGGTAACGAACACAAGCTCTGGACCGCGTGTACAATCTGCATACTGTCATGTAGTGGAAGTTTGTTCCTGGGAGGGAAAGAAAAATACTCCTAAATGTAAATCTGATCCTCATTTCTCAGCGCGGGAACAACAGCAGATAGGTAATACAACTAAGATGTTGTATCTACTGAAAAAAGATGACATGATATTTTTGTTCACATCCTGTTTGACTGACAGCTGATCTCTGGGAATGCACAGACAGTGAGAAAAAGCCCGGATCCAATGGACATGTCCTGGAGACAGATCAGCAGCACCTTACAGAATCTGCAGGAGGGGTGCTGTCTGTACTCGTGTCAAGTGACATGAGGAGATGTAGGCTTCTTGTTTTTAATGCTCCTAGTTTGTCCATGAGAGTGAAACAGAACGGAGTCAAATGACGTGTCGTTGTGCATGAGCCACGGGCTGAGAAACCACTGGGTGGATATATCGTTTCCTGCAATGGCCCCGTTGGGGTCCACAGGCCACAGGTTGAGAAACCACTCATGGTTGGCACGGCGATAATTAGCTATAATCAATGAATCAAGGTGTAAACACAAAATTTCATCTTTGCACAAGGATGTCGGGGTCAGTTTGAATCTAAATCATGAGCTGTGTGGCCACAGAGTGGAGAAATATTAGAGCTGAATATTATCATCAGCGAAAACCACCGAGAAGTTGAATTAGAAGTTTCAACAAGTCAAAAGTTGTTGTAGTAGCCTGGAATTTCAATGAGTTCAGTAACTGTGTCCATAATGGCAAAATCCAGCGCTGATCCTCAGGGCTCGACTCGGCCCGCTGGGTTTTTAAAGTGAGTATTTGATCCCTCAGAGTCTCATCTACTACAACAACTCCTCAGCCAAAAGAGATCAGGTCGATCAGCATTTCTTGGTTCACGCTGAGTCCAATAGTTCCAGCAGTGACCCTGATTCATTAGAGCACATTGATATTCTCCTATCTGCGTCCGAACCAACAAAATATTTCACCTATTAGAAGAAGATAAAGAAATAAATGTCTGTTTCGAAGGCTCGATGACCACAACTCCAGACAACAGATGTACGTATAATGAGAACCGCTGAGAAATGCTGTTGTCTGGATCGAAGAGTCATGACCTTCTCAGCTTTTTCTACTTGGATTTGTGTACTTGATTGTGTATTGTGTGTACGTGTGTGAGCAGGCTGCTGAGTCCACTCTGTCGGTGTGTCTAATTGCAAAAGTAGATGGCAGGGGACATCATTAGAAAATACATACATTTGTAAATCCTGCTGCTGTTAGTTTGACCTTCATTGGAAGAAATCTACATAAAACAGAAAAAAAAAACAATTCCTTCACCATTTTTTTCAACTCTGACCCTCTGGAACTGCACATATGTGAAGTATTGTGCCAGCAATAGTCCCATAGTCTCACTGTGTTACATGAGCATGTGAATGTGTGTATGCATGTTTGCTGGTCCGTGTAAGAGTGTAAGGTAATCTCCATCCACCCCTGCAGCAGTAAAAGCTTCACTTCAATGCCTCTTTTTTTCTCGACCGAGGAAGAAAATCCAATTCCTGGGAGAAGACAGCATGTCCAGTTTGGGTTGTTAATGCAGCAAACATCATGTCCAGGTAACACTTCCTTCAGGACTCGTTTCCAAGGCTGAAACGACTCCTAAAGTAACTCCAGTGTTTTGATTATGACAAATCATGGAGGCCAAAAGGCTTCGAATCGATCCGTTGAAACAGAGCACTGTGTTTTGCTCAGAGCACTGGGCGGCAGTAATGCCTCAGAAAGCGGCAAACGGCGCATACACTGAAACAGCAACAAGGGAGGAACAGAGGAACCAGCCAGAAAGTGACCAAACCATTCCCAAACCGTTCTTTGGGATCATCGGTGTGTACATCCGGTCCAGCTGCAGCTCTAGGTCTCTGTAGGACAAGGCGACACAGCCTTACGGATGTTCTGAATGTGAGCTATGACATGGAAAGACTGCGTTGTTGGGATTAAAGCAGAAAGTTTGCGAGTGAAAAGGTCAGATGTTCTCTGGTAGCAATTGTCCACCGGCTCTGCTGCCCACTCAGGATTCAGCGCAGGTCTGAGAGTTCGGATGTTTTCTTCCCAATTTTTCACAATGATGCAGCTCTCTGCTTTCACATTCAAATTCAAAGTATAAAAAATAGACTTTCATTCTCTGCACAGTGAGTGACAGATTCATATTTCATCATGTAATAAATGAAATGAGCAACATTTTGCGCTGGCGTTGAGTGTTTGGACACAGATTCATACAGACACAGATTCAATAAACATGCCCCCAAACCACTAGTTACTTGAAAACACTTTCTGCTCGGTGAGGAAAATGTCCCCAGTGTCTGTGTTTATGGTGGAATGCTCTACCGGCTCCATTGTTTCACCGTCTTGTTGCATTTACCCCAAACAAAGTGAAAAGGGGGAGAAATGGACTGTCATAGCAAGCATGAACGCCTTCAGACTCAATAAGGCCTGACAGAATCGTCTTGACAAACTCAAATGGCTCCTTTACAGAGAGAACACTGCTCTCTGTAGCTGTTTGAATTATTTCACAGCAGACTCCTCCAGCGGAGGGAGAATAAAAATAATACTAATAGAAACGATAAATAAGTCATGGGTGACCTTAAGCAGTCTATAAAGGTAAATATGCTATCTCCTCCTCATCTGTCCTCAAAGTGTTGGGGAAAGTTCCGCTTCACAAGCACTCGCCAGTTTCAAAGTTTGGTTTGTTTTGGATGTTATTTTTGCTGAAATGTTTCAGACAGAAAATGCCAAATGTCTTGTAACAATCACTTATATTTTTGATTCACACATTCATATTCAGGAGCAGATGTTTCACTCAGTTTGTCAGATGTGTGGATCAGTAGCAGGTTGGTCATGTGACCTGAGTATTTCCCCTTGTCACAACCACACGTGTTGTATTTGGCATTGTTTGGTCTTACTGACATGTTGAAAATGTTTTGTTGTTCTCCAGTTCTGAAGAATCTTCTCGGATGAGTGGCGAAACAAAACCTCTCCAAGCAAACTACAGTCCGGTTGCCTACGAATTAGCCCAACAAGCTACTGACGTGTTGTTTCTCCAAAGTCAACGCAGACTTGTTTGACACTTCCGAGTGAAGCAGAGAGAGAAACAGTGAAACATGAAACACAGTCAAACATAACATGGCTACATTTTCCGTCAGCTCCATTGACTTCTTTGGATTGTTGCTTCACCAGTCGGTCTATTGACGTAGACTGATGTTCAGGTTTTCCTTGTCTGGCTCCAGGACACAATCTCTGGACGAGTCAAGGAACAACAAACCAGGTGAATCACAGTGATGGCTGGTGACGGCGATACACGTTCAAGTGAAGCCTTCTAATTGGATCGCGTCCGTTGATCTGTTTCGCCATTGACTGATGACCTACCGACTGGCAGGAAATCAGGAAATGGAAGTTGTTGGCGGCAGATCCAGCTCAGTGGCATCACAGCAACATCGCATCAATGTTAAATGAGTCTAAATTCATTACGCTCCAGCACTCCTGAGGGACATCTTCCACTTAGTTCCAAATAAAGAGAGCCTTTCTTCTTCTTCTTCTTCTTCTACTTCAGCTGACGCTAAGTAACACAGATGTGCTCCTCAGCCAGCCGGCTTTTAACAGCCCTCTGCTCTCTCCGTCTCATCTCCCTCCTTCTTTCCATAAGAGAGCTTTAGCTTCCCTATTAGTGTGACTGTTCTAGAAGGACCTTCCCTGTGAGGGGACGGGTTGCTATGGCGACTGTTGGTGATGCAATCGGCCCAGGACAGCTTGCCTCATCTGGCTCGGAGTGGAAATTTTCCTGCACACAGGTGCTTTGACTATGCACGCAC
>CAAKHB010007666.1:61522-84621 GCA_901007665.1 Aeoliscus strigatus
GGGGGGGCAGCCTTACAAGACTTCCATTGATCTCTGGTTAGTAGCCCCCAGTGGACCAATGCACTCAATTATTGAGCTGGCAGCAATCATAGCACCCCCAGCAAGAAATAAAGAAACATCTGCTCACAATGGAGCGGTGCACATTCTAAACGGTTCAATACCAGAGAATCACATCTTAAACCACTTAAAGAAAGAAAAAGAGGGTCAAGGGGAAAGACTAGAAAGTTTTTCAAATGATTTTACAACGGAGAAGAAAAAAAAAAGACCATTTCTCTCGACCTCCTCTTATCAGCTTAACAGCAGAATGAACAAATTGACAAAAACAAACTGTAACGAGTTATCTGCACTTTTTCCTTTGCTCTCCATTGAGTGAGTGTGTGTGTGTGTGTGTGTGTGTGTGTGTGCCCACTTCCCTCACATGAAGAGGAGCAATCAATTCCCCGCGACTCGCGCTTCCTGAATGCAACGCTGGCTGGTGAATGTGAGCGCCGCGGCTCTGACCCCGCAGACACAGGATGAACTTCTTTGAACTTATTTAGCAAACGCCCGCCTCCGTTCAGCGTGCACAGGCCAGAGCTGCACAGGGCTATTACGTTCAAGAAAATTAGAAATAAAGTTGGCTACAGAGAGCATTGGGAGGGAAAAGGAAGAGTTTTTATCAGAAGAAATATTCTGAAAACGGGAGTGCGGAAAGGTTAATGTGAAATATGAAGGGTAAATTATGAAACGCTGCAAATCACCTGTCAAAGTTTCTATCTGTGCCAGGATAATTGATGTGGAAACTATTTCCCCCAGGTTCTTCTCAAGGAGGGAAAGCAACAATTGTACTTAGATATTACAGTGGAGCACTGGAGATCAGATGGTTGGGGGAGCTGTGCATCTTCTATCGAAACTCTTCTTACTCAGCCATGTAACCTCCGATTGGTGCTTCAGCTCGGGGGATTTCCTGTTGCTATTTGAAGTCTCCCTTGGCAATGGTTCCATTTTTAGTCTTAATGATGTCCCACTGGCATGACAAATAAACACCCCACGGATAAGACGCATGGAATGAGTACACTGATGTTTTCCACATTATGTACGTATTTTCATATTCACACTGATGTTCCAGGTTCCAGGTTCCAGGTTCGTGTGCGTGTGCGTGTTTCCAGGTGGAAATTCCTCAGTGGGATGATGATTATATACTCATTCTATTATACTCTAAAACATGTTTTCCTTTGTCACATCTAACTACTTTACTACCTACTTACTACTGCATTTTATCCATGTTACGTTCTGTGTTCTGAGTTTTATCACACTAATATGACTGTATTGTGTGTGTGGATGTTTGTATTTCCTTCATTGTGCACACTATGTATGCTGCGTGACAATAAAAATGTGACTTTTTTTTTACTTCTGATATGATATTTTGTATATTATAATATTATATTATACTGTATAGATTTTTTTTCTGTTCAACTTACACTACTGTTCTGAGGCCATTTCAAAAAAAACAAAAACAATTGTGCATTATGTACAGCACAAAAACGCAACATCGCAGAGCAGACACTCAATTTGGATTAAAGGCAAATGAGCGTCAAGTTGCTCGCCTGCGGTCAGGTGTAACTCACAGCCCAAAACTGATTCAACTTGGGAACTACTAACATGGTGTTCAGGTCAACGGTCACGTTCAGGCTTTAGGTGGACCTCAACTGATCAACTGAAATCCATCCATGTGGATAAATGTATTTGTTTTCAAACTGTTTTAAAAAAAAAAATCATCAAAAAATCATTTGGGGGCGTTGAGCGGGTTGTCCAATAACCAGAAGGCTGGCGGTTCAAATCCTGCCCTGTGCTAGGTGTGTCCTTGGGTAAGACACGTCACCCACCTTGCCCTGCATGAATGTGAGTGAATGTTAGGTGGTCAGAGAGGCCGTTGGTGCCAGTTGGCAGCCACGTTTGCGTCAGTCGGCCCCTGGGCAGCTGTGACTACAGGTGTCGTTAACCACCATCAGCGTATGGATGTGGAGTGAATGAATAATGTATCCGCTGTCAAGTGCCTTTGGATTCTAGAAAAGCGCTATGTAACATTGATCCATTATTTAATGTTATTTGCATCAATGTCATGTAGCCTTTTATTGCAGTGGGTCGATGGAGGAAGACAGTTGTTGTTATGCTGCTTAGGAAGAGATTGTCTGTTTGTGTTGTGATATGATGGGCGCAAACGCACATAACATATAATCAAGACTGTTATTTACTGAAAAAGTTTGTTTAAAGCTGATGGACATATAATCATCTATTGTGCATTTGTTCCAGAATAACATCAGCTTCTCTTCAAGAAATGTTCCATCCTTCTCTCATCATTCGCCTCATTCCAGCAGCTCTGCAAACATTCTTTTTATTTGGCTATGGAACCTACAAAGCAAATGCATTTTTCACACCGACTTGTGTGCGAGCTGTTAATTCAATCCCCCGAGCGGTTTTCTTTTCTGTGTGTGTGTGTGTGTGTGTGTGTGTGTGTCCACATGAGAACACAGAACTTCAGAATATGTTTCAAATCCAACCCCACAGCTGTTTACAGAAGTGTGATCTGCCTGCTGTCCAACCGTCATCATTACAGGCTGTGCACACTTATTTACTGCTAATCTGTTGACCTGCCTGCTAACTTCAACCAGTCTGTGGCTGCTTTCACACCTTAGTCCGTTTGCTGCAGTCTGACTCATTTCATCATTTTCCTCTCCTTTCACACAGAGAAAAACCCAAGCGCACTAAAATGCATCAGGTCGACCTTTGCTGTCTATGTTTGTTGGTCAGATGTTTCTGTGACACAGATGCCTGGATGTCTATAAGACGCCGCAGCTCTTGAAAACTCATTATTTGTCCATGATTCACCTTCACACAACTGTGAGTTACAGTAGTGTTAGCCCGTTAGCAAACAATTTTCGTTCAAAAGAACGAAACTGCACTGAATCACTTTATGAAAAGATTCATTCATTTCACAGTTCAGCTGAGTGCGAAAAGTGAACTACAGCTGGTGGATCTGATTCGTGGTTAATTTCCTGAGAACAAGTTGACTGACATGAATCACTCACTGAAAACGAACTGAAACAGTGAATGCTGGCACTTCAGCAACTTTGTCGCTATATTTAGCATTATTCAGACCACTAGAGACCAGCAACAAATCTACCAACTTTGGATTTGGACTCCAGGATTTAATCAAACTCAAAACTGTGTGAAAGCACCACACTAAAGGACAAATACAAGTTTCAGTGAGGGATCTGACTGATTCACTTCAGAGCGGCAAACACAACAAATACAATATGCGTCGTGAAATATATTAACATGCATCACCATCTACAAACCCAAATAGCTTCATGTTAGGAAATGATCTATTGTACTCTCGGCGTTGGGAGTAGAGCAGGTGCTGTGTCTTCATAAATCAGACCTGAATGTGACAGCTCGTGACAGCTTTGAACATCTGCCTAATCACCCTTGTTATGGGAGAAAAATACATGAAGGGTATATGAGGGGAGAAAAAGAAACACGGTTATTTATCTTGATGAGGCAGTGAGTGCAAAAGTGGGAGAGGAGGACATGAAGTCAGTCAAAGAATTTAACCAGTGACATCGAAGCCCAGTTAAACCCCAGATGTGTCTCTGGAAACGTATGCCCCAAGAGAAAGTCATAGCAAGTGTCCCCTTTGGGTCCAGTCCTCCTGTGGACAAATACAATCCTGTCAATTGTATATACAAACAGTTTCTGTCAGCTTGTAGTTCGTAGAATGTACTGTGTGCATATAGTCGGACACACACGACTTCCCACTACCACTGTGAGGAAGTCAAACAAATGCCGCACGATGGTGGAACCAGATGAGTCCAGCATGTTCTTCACGTCTTCAACCAGTGTGTTATGGTCCGGTATTATTTGATTTGACAAACAAATTTACAAACCACGTTCTTCTAAAACCACCATTGGCCAGTGGGATTCATAAGCTAAACCGCAGCCAGACACCAGGGGGCGACCATTTTCCTCAAGTCCCCAATCTTCTGCCCAATGACATGAAAAATGGAGGCACTGGTGACCAAACCCTATTCTGTCAAATCCCATCTCCTCCTGGTAGTCAGTCTCAGCCAGAGATGCTCCAGATTTCTGCTGCTGTGCAATATACATGAAGAAGACCAGCAGTGGTGCCTGCGCACGCTTCAATTCAATTATTCAGCTAAGTCGGCGTTATGAGAAGAGGAGTGCTTCTTTGTTCACATCTCTGAGCTCGCCGTCTAAGTGCATCGTCACCTCTTTGGCCCACAGCAACATATTTTCTATATTATATGATGAGCACTTCCGACGTAATGACTCTTGTACGTGCATTCATTCATTCCTTCACACAAGTGACTTCCATGCATGTATTCACACATACCGCCATCAAATGTTTACTCTTTCGTACATTTAAAACAATTATATCATCTCCAAACATGCTGAAAATGGCGGATGTAAAATGAAGTTCAAATCCTATTTACTGTATTTGGATCTCTTTGCAGTGTCCTTCATGCGTGAGGCAAAGCAAAGGAGCCAATTATCCTTTCCCTCTGCTGATGCATCATGGGGCATAATCCAGACTCAGGTTTTAAATAATTCCGCCATTTATTCCCATATGACCGTTTCTATATTACCGGTTGCTCTTGCCGGAAGGGTTTCAACCCACCGTGAGCCTCCTTTAAAATGGTGATGGAAGAATCAGGGCGCCTGTGCTGGCTCCCACTGAAAGGTGCGTGTGTGTTTTTTCTTTTTTTTTTTTTTTCCACTGGATTTCTGGAGGAAGCCCAAGTCAGTGGCAGATGGCAGCAGGATGAGCCTCACAGAAAACCTGGGGAGAGCTTGGAAGGCAAGCCAGGAAGCGCCAGCTCTCAAGTGCTGAGCTGGTCCGCACTGGATAAGAGAAAGGCAGCCTCCTCCATATGGTCCTCATCGCTATTTCTAATCACAACAAAGTGCCCATGGACTCATTGTCGCTGTCACTGGAGGGGATGCGGGATAGTTAGAGAGGAGATTGCAGGCAAAGGCGTGTTGAATTGTGTTTAAAGAGGAAAAATGGAGCCAACAGGCCTTTTTCCAGTACTGGTGCCACCATATGGGACAAGTGAATCCTTCTTGATATTTGTGAGTTCATACTGAAGTACCCGGAAGAATAGCAGGAGAAACTGATGAAAGCAGAGGGACACCCGGGGTATGGCTGACCTGTGGGTGCCTGAGATTTGCACCCAGCTTTGATGAAGCCACAGTGGCTGGTAGAAATGCACAGGGTGTACCCCAGTCTACTTACCTTTCTTCTCAGCCACCGTAGTCCATCATCCCCCTGTTCTCTGTCCACCTCCTACTCCTCCCATCGTTCCATCTCTCTCCACCCTCTGATCAATAGCCCTGACCTGTCGATCAATACAGCTACAAATCACTTCATTTTCTTTTTCTCTCCTCTCGTGCTCTTCTTGGCCGCCCCTTCCAAACAGCCCCACAGTGAAAATAAAGAGGCAAAGAGTGCTCTGTCTTCGTGAGTGTCCTCCATGCATGAAGTGAAAGAGGATGATAGTAGCACCCACAAACATGCACACACACACACACACACACACACCATTGTTCTAAGATCATGCATAAATTGTTCATAATTAACTAATGAGTAAATTATTCATACTATTTTGCCGTGCTTACGTTTTTGTATATTTTGATATGACTAAGTATTTTGTGTTTGACATTACATTTTTTTTTTAAATTATTATTCTCATTATTACCTCCACCAAGGAGGTTTGTCAAGGCCAAGGTTTCGAGCCCACCAAGGAAGGGAGGTTTGTTTTTGAGAGGAAAGACTGAACAGCGCATGTTTCCTTGGTCAAGGAATCTAAAGTTACCTACCCTTGTTTTATTGTAGATACAGTTAGGTACATTAACATTTGGTGTAAATCAAAATATTCAACAAATATGGGGAGAAATCCCATAATGGGTCGAAATGAGCTGCTTGCCGGAGGTCTGAGCTCTCCAAGTGCTTTTCTACATTTGTTTTGCTGTGTGTGCTGTCCTATCATGGTGTTATGCTGCTGTCAGAACTTTCGAATGTGATCATTACCCAGCATCCAACCTTAACTTGAACGTGCCTGAACGCTGCTCTCTGAACTGAGCCTCAATCTGTTTGCAATCTCATCTTCTCAAACTTTTGTAGCCTTCAAACTTTCTTCACCAGCCAAAAGGTCTTCACTCTCCACAGGTTTTCTTACTTAAAAGCATATTGTGATTCTGCTGCTCACACACACACACACGCACACACACACACACACACACACAGTCGGTGTCTGTATCACAGTTTCTCTGTTTATGGCCCTGATCGTATGTTATTTTCACAAAAACCAAATGTCGGCTGCTGATCCATCAGCCTCAAGTTTTTCTCAGAGTCACAAGTGGAGCCATCAGCTCACATAACGTACCCCCACTTTGGAGCGTATGGGTAAAAGAGCCTGACGTTCATTTAAATTTATAGGCGGCATCCGTGCACTGCCGGCTTTAGCATTAGTATTATGGCCCTGTGAGCCCCCCTGCCAGCCGCCACTGGGGAATTAATTGCCGGTGACTCGAAAGCAGCAACAAAAAGAGGGGCCACACTTTGGTGCTTTTCATTACTGAGCTGGGAGTCTTTGAGTGTGGCGTGGTAATATTTTCTCAGGGAGGAGGAGGGGGTTGGAGCAGATAAGTCATGGAGTCTGTGTGGAGCTGAGAGAAGGGAGAAGAGTGTTCTTCATTTGTCTTCATTTCCTCTCTTTGGAACACTTAGCCCATCCTGACCCACAACACTGTACTTCCACTATGTAACAGCTGTGCACATAAACACACACACACGTGCGTGTGCACACGTTCCATAGCGACCCTACTTTTGGTAGCGACATGAGACAGGGTGTTTGCTGACACTGTGTTTGAACAGAACGAGATTAGTTCAGTGTAATTATACAGCATATTTCTGTAATGAGACAGCAATAATAATAACAGTTAGCAACATCTCCTCATTCCTGCTCCGTCACACATAGCTGCACACCACTGACAAATCACGGAGTAAAAGTGTCTCGCTCACATCATAAAATCAGTAACGAGTAGATAATACTATCTGACTATTTTTATGACGCAGCTGCGACAAACCCAAGCTACTCTGTCACTGTGTCTCTGTGCTCCCCAGCAGAGTCAGAAAAGTCAGACGGAACAACTGATGCATGGAATTCTTTGGTGACAGACTGTAGATGCTGGTGACGGGACTGTTAATGCTGAGGAAAAACATTCTCTCTAGTGGTTCACAGGAAGAGTTGGCCGACAGTTTGGTTGCCCACGGAAACCAGATGATTATCGATGTAAAGCTTTGCCTGAATTCCTTCTGTTCGTCTCGGTGTCATGTCTTTCAGATGAGCCCTTTAAACCCCCAGTACGCTGCATGTGTCCTCCATAATAACATGCCTTTTA
Organism: Aeoliscus strigatus; assembly: GCA_901007665.1. Taxonomy (NCBI): domain Eukaryota; kingdom Metazoa; phylum Chordata; class Actinopteri; order Syngnathiformes; family Centriscidae; genus Aeoliscus; species Aeoliscus strigatus. The sequence goes on from CAAKHB010007666.1 coordinate 68,987, forward strand.
CCACCGCCAGCGCTCTACCTGCACACATCAATATGGATTCAGCTGCTTCCTCTGGGACGCCAGGAGCTCAGGCTGGCTGACTGGCGAGCAGCGGATGGAGACCCAGTGGCTGCTGAGCCGACTGAACTGCAGGTGGGGGCGTTAAAAAACAAACAGATGAATTCAAGTGATTGAATATCAACTAAAGACATGCACAAACACTTGTGCAGCTGTAAATGGGCACAGCACAAGCGTTTCTGGTTCCTTCTGTGATAACGGAACTTTGCTCAAGCCAAAACCTGGACTTGTCAGATTCATCAGCCTGGGTGGGGGTGTTTTGAGTCGGAACTGAATACACTGAATATACCGGAGTCGGCCTGTCTACTTCTGCACTAGATATAAAACTGAGATCGTAAAGCCGATTCAGTTTTATCGCATTTGTTCAGTGTAGCCTGAAGGGGACTTACAAATCATAACGCCAATAGTGTTCTGGAACATTCTGTAATGTGGGGGTGGTATGGGAGCTCAGCGGTGAGCACCACCGTCCCTGGTGCTGCTGGTGTTAAGCGCACGTTCTCGCAGTGTGTGCGTGTGTGTGTTACATTGGTTTACTTGTTGTAATTTGATCATCTCCAGCGGTTGAACTATTCAACCCTGACAAACTGGAACACACTGAGCCCGTTCCTGCTCCCAGCGCAAAGCACAACTGAGCACATGTACTTGGTGCTGGTGTTAAAATGTGTGTGAGGCACGTCGTTGGCACATACCCATCAACAAAACACGGAGAGCAAGATTTCAGGTGAATGTACACGCAGTGCTCAGCTGCATGCATCTGATTGAAAAATGGATAAAAACGTATGTTGCATCGTTACTAAATAGCTGCATTGTAGCTCCGAGAGACACATCACATTGGTTCTTAGAGGCAAAGTCTCTTTGGATGTTACATCTCACCTTTACCTGGGGGGACAGGGCCTTTCTGTTGCAGCCCCACCCTGCGGAACGCCCTCCACATCCGTGACGGCACTGACCGCTCACAATTCATATCATTACCTAAAACACACCTGGTTCGTGCTGCTTTTACTGTTCAAAATTCCATGATGGTTTCCCTTTTAATTTCATCCACTGTCACTCCTATATTTCTTGTATCTTCCTGTACTCTTGTCTGTAAGCATCTTTGAGTGTGTAAAAGCACTATACAAATAAAATGTATAATACAATATTAATAACAACAATAACAATATAATAATAATAATAATAATAATAATAATAATAATAATAATAATAATAATAATAATAACATACATATTTATGCAACACATCTTTTAACAGACACACAACAACACAGATCCACACATCCCCTGCACCCAACCAACCCTAGAACACTAGTGATGAGCTCAATGATAAACCAGTCAGCAGAAAGATGAATTGTAGGTGTAAAAATACCAGCAAGTTAGTTGTAGGTGGGAATGCAAAGAAGCTTTGATGCAGCAGAAAGATGTTCTTAAAAATAAAACAGCGCGTCACACTGAAATGAGTGATGAAATGGAAGGATGTCTGTGTATTATGCATACGATAGGTACAAAGATCTATATTTGATTACATTCACACTTCATTTACAAATACACAGACAGACGTTTCAGTGTTACAATACAAAGTGTCTAAAATAAATCTGTGTCCATTTTCTGAGGTTCAGACGTGATAAAAACGCACACATTATGTTTTGCATGGAGAAATGTGGGGAACAGTGCTTCGTCTGTTGGAGCATCTGTGTTCTAAATTGAAGCATTAAAAAAACATGTCTTGTAGTGTGACAGGTGGGTGGTCTGCAGAGAACCCCCCCCCCACCAACCACCACCCACCATGATGATGAAATACAATGTGTGTTTGTACTGCAGCCAATTTCCAGGATGTAAATCGAAAATCATCTTTGCAACAACAACGGGAAAACTCAAAGAAACATAAAACAGGAAAGTAAAAGGACAGCAAGTGTCACTAGTGGGCAGTCATCACTGTGTCTTTGACAAGAATGGAACCTTCGGATCTCTTCCATCGGAGGTTGAGGTTGAACAACACAGCTACGCATAACGTGTAGTAGCCTAAAGTATACAGTAAAAATCTATTCAAATACAAGAAATAGCCTCCACTATTGATACTCATTCTCAATCTCTTCTGTCGTGACACATCACATTCAAGGTCTTCTCTTGCAATGCACCGAAGCATGCCTTATCCAGCAAAGCAGGCTGATTGCTGAGTGAAGATTTGTGGGCAGGAATGTCAAACAGGTGCTTCAGCTAGGTGGTTTCTAATAGTTAGGAAGAGCTGGTTTCTGTTTGGCTACCGAAGCTTAAACAACGGCATTTGGACTCCTGCAAGGACATCCGTGTTAACTGTTTTGCAAAATGGTGGAGTAAACAACTGTCAACCCAATGAGAAGCAGTTAACCCATTTGGAAGAGGTGTCTTTGGATCTGCTGAGATAGCGATGATGAAACCTGAGTGGTTCCCAGTTTCTTCACACAGCAATCAGTGACACCTGTACGTGACTGTGTCAACCTTACAGCTGTGATAACTGCCCCACATGGTGTGTTTCACATTAAGTGTGTCATCAGTGTGTGGGTTTTAATCATCAATCAGACATTCATACACAGTGAATGAATATAAATTCTCCTGCTCTTAATGTCTGATAGAGCAGGAAGTTTGCTTCCATACGCACCCAGTTTCCACTGGGTGCGTATGGAAGCAAACTTTGTGTATGTGTACTTCGTGTATGTGTGTGCGCGCGTGTGTGTGGTACGGGGCAGTGTCAGAGATCAGATAATCGACTGACGAGCAAAACATCTTATGACGAACTGCTTCAAACTGACCTGACTGAACTCCACTTAGCCTGATTTGTCCAACGCACATGGAACACAAATGGCAGTCGCAGAGAGAAGAGCTGCTTTCTTTGCAGACACAGGTTCTTCCCCCTCGCCGTTCTGTCCGTTTTGGCTTCCAAGCTTATCTACCACGGAGTACACCAACCAATTTATATGGAAAACACTTTTAATGTGAGGAGAACGAGCACATTCGCCTGCAAACTAGACTATCTTAAAAAAAAAAAATATGGCAGGCATGTTTCATCTATTAAAGGCTTTTTGGCTGACTGATTCAGACCTCCCAATGTTACACATGTGGGAATGCAGATAAATGCTGCTCATTGTCTCTGCAGTCTCGTGTTAGCTCTCCGCGTTAGTTCTGCAGCCTTCCTCCCATTCAGAGTGGGAAGAGACAGAACGGGAAGGTAATCGTTTCTGAATCATCATCGACTCAACTCCATGATACGTTTCCCCCTGGAGGGCCCGCTTATGATCCTTCGCCCGAATGACATATGTCTGAGGCCGATTAGGACGCCGCATCGTGACAACACATCAACAGGGCTCATGTCAGCCTGAATTAGTTCAGCTCCACTTAGGTGGGCTGCACAAGTTTGCCAAGTGAGACAGGTGGAAATAAATAGACATGAGAGGTCACATGCAGAACCCGGGCTGCTGCTGAATCCTCACCAAACAAAACATGACATCACTGTTTCCTTAATGGCCGCGTCCACAAGATGGCGCACACGACTTCCAAGAGCGTGCGTCCAGGGTGCGTCCACGTCTCACCAACATCCGTACATCCATAACTCTTTCAGATTCATCAATCCCATTTTATTTATAAAGCACTTCTCATACAAAAATGTGTAGCACCAAGTGCTTTACAAAATAAAAGCAGGAGAAACAAAGCACCCAAGGCCCCACACGCACGCACACACAGGTATGTATATAGACAGAATGGTTACACTGCAAACATCCCACTGTCTTCTGTCTGTCTTCTGTATGTTGCAGTAATATCTGGACTCATAAACAGGTTTTAAAAGCTCCAGTCACAATTAAGATCATATTTCAAACAGGAATCGTTGCTAATTCCATCTTTAATAGCCATGTTAACCACTTCTCCTTGTTTGCTTAGACTCAAATTGTCATTATGAAATGTCCAAATGCATTTGCAGCCGCAGGAGAACGACAGCAGTAAGTGGGCTCACTGATGCTAAACTGGGAGAATGTGTGGAGAGTTTGTCATCGCAGAGGAAGCCAGAACATTTGTGGCGAGCAGCCTTGAAATGTAGATTGCATCAGTCTTGTTCACTGTCGCGTAACACCAGACTGCATTAACTGGAATCACGTATGCTAAATGTGGCCTATTCATATGCTAAGTGGTGCAATGTGTGTGCTTTCCACAGCGACTTCATGGATGTGTGTCGGAAAGATAGGAAAACTCCGGTTGAGAAGTAAAAAAAAAGGGAGTGAACGCAGAGCTTGTTTTCATAAACAACAGCAGGAGCTGCAGCTGTTCACTGAAGCTCCAGTGAACGTTCACTCAGGAAGAGTCCCTACACGTCCACGTCGCATCTCCTCTCTACATCATGTCACACACGTCTCAGTCTCACCCATTCTCTGACTGTTGTCTGGTCCTTGAGTCACTCTGAGCCCTCATTTGTATAGACTGATATAACATGATGTCTCTGGTGGAGACTGACTGGTCGACGTCAACCTATTTAGGACTGTCTCTCCCAGTGTATAAAAAGAAGGTCCCTGTACAAAAAAAAGTGAGTTGCTGAATGAACTTCATGGCAGAGATGACTGTGAGATGCTTTCAGGACAGAAGCTTTTTTTTCCACACCTGCACACACACACACACACACACGCCTGGATTAAACACTAATGGCAGTGACATTCAACGCACCTGCCTGAGCTGCCCAGGGACCAGTGGTTGGACCAATCCATGACTCTATGGAGTGTGTGTGTGTGTGTGCTGGGGATGGGTGGAAGAGGGGGTCAATGGAAAGGTCATCATGAATAGTACATGAGGATGGGTGGGGTCAGGCTGTTCAATGTCCATCAGCTCCCTGCAGATGATCTCCAGCTGATTTGTGTGTGTGTGTGTGTGTGTGTGTGTGTGTGTGGAGAGGGGGTTACGCCTCTTCCATATTCATCTTTCATCAAGGAAGTGGGGCTAAACACGTGGAATTGATATGTGTGTGTGTATATGCACGTGTGTGTGGCGTTGTGACCGTTAACCTTTACATGGTGTGTGTGTGGGTGGGTGGTGACCTTTAACCTTCACATAGTGTGTGCGTGTGTGTGTGCGTGGGGGTTTGCTCAAATAAAGAGCTCTGATTAGTTTGGATGGTGTGAGTTAGTGTCTAGCTAATAAAACATGAACATACATACAACATGGTTGGCTTCTATCACAAAGTCCTTCTCATCACACACACACACACACACACACACACACACACACACAGAACCACGGCTCGGTTTGTCAGGCTGATGTATTTTCTTAATATCCATCGACCCTGCACAGTGTCTTATCAAATTAGTATGAAAGTAGCCGTCTTCAACCATCTGTTCCTTTAATAAACGACACCGATCAGCAGCAGCACAGGACTGAGACCTCACTCAGCCACACAGCAGACATGCTTTGGATTGTTTTCCACATTCAGAGCAGGATCACTTTCCCTTGAATTCTGTTTTTCACGTTCTCCTCGAAGAGACATGAAGAGTGGAATAGATTTGTTTTAAATCAATAAAAATTAATGTCTTTTTATTAATGTCAAATTTAAGTTTGAAATATATCATATCAATATGATTATTAGTATTACTACTGAGTATTCTCTGTAACATGATGATTACATGAAGAGCAGTCTGCTGTGTACTTCTGTGTTCTACTTCACTCTGTATGGAGCAGTAGTTATGTAACAGTCTGTGGTACGAGGACTGTCAAGTCTGAGAAAGCACATCACATTTTTAACAAAAGAAGGGGGAAAGAAAGTCATAAACTGAAGGTGATAAGTTTGAAACGCATCTCTGAGTCTAATAAAACACCGTCTAGCAGGAGGTCTATATTGGAACAAAAAGTCAGCACTGAATTAGATTTTTTTTCCTTTACTAACGCGACTTTGTGAGTCGCACCTGTCGTCCCAAACACAGAAGAGGTAATGACGGGCTGGGAAGTGAACTGTGGTACGTGAAAGAAAAAGAAAAAGATACCGGAGCATCAAAACCCGCCGACTGCTGTCATCAGAAAATGAGCAGCTGTCGCAAATTCTCACTGATTCAAACATAACAGAATTAATAGAGCCCCCCCCACACACACACACACACACATGCACGTACGCACCATGGAAAATGTATTGCTTTGCTGCAATGGTTTGGAAGCCATGTGAGAAAGGATCTGGCCAAACAGAAGTGAGTGTTTCCAAACACACACACACACACACACACACACACAGAAGCCTCAGGCTCCTATGAGGTAAAAAGACGTCATCCATTTTTAATTCACAAGTGAGAACAAAGCCAAATTCATTTGCCTTTGCATCTGCTTATCTGCTAATACAAAGAATGTGTCAACGTGTCTGCAACTTCACAGCTGAATCTCTTAAAAACTTCATCATACACACACACACACACACACACACACACACACACACGTCTGAGTATAAAGAAATGCTGCAGCATCTAAAGCACGGCGGCTTAAAGAAGAACAAAAAAAAAACATGGTGAAAAATTGAAGACTTCTCATGTGTAACGTCATCTAAAACAAGACAAAAGCAAATGAAATCACTTCAGCGCTTGAACGGGAGGAAGTGGAGAGATGGTTTGGAAGGAATCAGTGATGTGATCGCAAACAGCTTCAAAGCATCTCTCGTCGTAGCCCCAGTGAAGTGTCAGTGCTGCGAGACATGTCGGAGAATGTTTGGGACTGAGTTATTATCACCCCAGGTACGAGAGCAGGCAGCACCCCCCCCACACACAGACACACACACACACTATTTCCCTTTTCACTCTTTTTCTTTGACACCTCAGTCGTTCATTATTAATCTTTACACCAGTTCTCTCCTCACTCAGAAGTCCTGCAGACTCTCTCCCCCTGTCTGTGTTTTAATATTTGATACACTTCTCAGCTTTCTTTGTAAAAATAGATTGATCAGCATTGTGTTCTCAAACAGATCCACCACATCCACCACGTTCAGATCGGAGACCTCGCTCAAAAAACACAGGGAATTCCTGACCGGCCACGTAAACACGTTCATTTATCTCAGGCTTGTCGCTGCTAAGACAGATAAGAATTAAGGCCTGAAGAGGGATGCACCTGGGATATTAAAACACATTTGCAGCTCAGCACTGCGCCCCTGTTGAGCCCCAGGCAGCAGCATATGGCCCCACCAACACCCCGACACACATCAAGTCAACCACACTCAATATTAGCTTATGCAATGCCGGGGCAATCCTATATAATCCTCCACTATCCACATGTCCACTGGACTCATGCCAGAGGTACAGAACATACTTCAAACGAACGTATGCTGCAGAGGAACTGTAGGAAACAAACAGTGGACAACACAAACCATGACAAGGTCTTCTTGTCCAGTTTGGACGGGATTAGTTTCAATTACCAGATAATTCAGTCCCGTCTCACTGTGTTTGTTCAGGTCCTAATAATCCATGTGAACAGACCTGCACTAAACATCTGTCTGTATATGTTGATATTATCCCAACCAGCTGACGCAGGCTGGCCCGTCTCCTTCAGTGATCGCCTGATAAACACGCTCCGTATTGTCAACTGCCCGTCGTCATGGCTGACGTACGTATATAACATCTATTTGTGAGTGGCTGAACGGGCTGGTTGTGGTTCGGTACGTCAGGAGGAGGTGGAACATCGGCATGCATCGCCACGTTTTGTTTACTATTTAAAACGTCCATGACACTTGTTTTGTTGTGGAGCAGCGTAACGTGATTTTATTCCTCCAGCCCATCGTTGCAGCTCTTTTCTCTGTGACCTGTCTGTGATTACCTGTCTGCGGAATCAGGTGCATGCATGTGATAAGAGCACAAAGAACAATAGCTGTCAGCGGGAACGCGTCCTCTCCAACACTGTGGAGAATTCCTGCCACAGCGTTCCAGCGCCGTAGTGCGTTGAGTGTTCATGGCGCCGCGCAGAGGAATCCTTTCACTTCTGCATCCACAAAGGCACATTGTTCCAGCACAGTTCATATGTGCTGCAACTGCTTGAGATTTATCTCGTGGGGCGCTTTCACACCTTAGTTTCTGTTTGCAGCTTTGTTTCATTTTGGTTTCTTAGCGGTATCACACAGGGAGCAACGATAGCACACTAAAATGTGTCACGTCCATCTACACAGTAACGTTCTTGGCAGATGTGTCTGCTGCCAGTCTGGAGAACAAGACCCCACATCTAGATGGACCTTCCCAACTCAAGGGGCTGCCCCCATGGGTGCAGATCAGAATATCACTGCATGTGATTGGACGGTGTTACGACCAATCAGAGTAACGAACAACGTGACGTAGTCACAGAAACTAGTCAGTGGCAGAGTTTGTTCTGGAAATGCATAGATGATTGAAACGACCACTCTTCATCAGTGGCAGTCGTCGTCATCTGGTAAGCCCCACCCACAGGCTCAGACTCCACCTGAACCATGTGATTGATCCCTTTTCACGTCTAGAAACCGCCCAGAGTGTCAACCAAACCTCTGACTGACACGCAACATGACAACAATTTCCAACATGAGAAGCCCTCTCATCAGTCAGTCATGTCGCCTCCATCTGCATCCTGACACATCAACGAGAAGCTGCGTGACAAAACGCTCTGATAAAAACACTGGTTGTCACGCATCGTGACGGTGCACTGTCTTCTTCTGCAGGTGAAAGGGAATATTGTACGCTTCTGTGGATTCCACGCACACACAAAGCCTTGTTTTCCTCCTTGCAGGCGACAATATACAGATTCTCTGCTGTGTGCCCACAAGCTGAAGTTTGTTGTTTGTCGAGAAGCCGCGTGCTGTTTAGCAGCTTACAGAAATGTGTTTGTCCGTTCTCTTATCTTTTCTGCTCAAACAATATACGATAACAAGCCAAGAAGTCAAAAAGGCGTGCATGAGTTCAAACTGTGAGCCAAATGTACTGTGACAATCTCACCTGTTTCACTTTCATCGTCAGCAGCGTCTGGTCTTATCTACGATGTCGTCTGTGCTGCAGCAGCGACCCGGAGCCATCGTGTCTGATCTAAAATGGTTCTGATGTGTTGTGATCTCCAACCAATCCCTGTGTTTTGGCTCATCTGAGGAGACAACAGCCCCCACCAGAGGTACGAGCCTCATATTGTACACAAGCACAAAGCAGCACAGATAAAAGATGTGTGTTGGAATGTACGAACATGTTTTTCTTCTTACATTTTCCAACAGTAACACTCCATTTGTAAAAGCTGTAAAGACGCTTTGTTGAGCGTCTCCATCCCGTCTGCACAGCCCAGTCTCCCTTTTCTGGGAAGGCAAAGAGCATTACTGTGCTAATCCTGTTTTTCATTATGTGCAATATTAGCCGCATTTAATCTTGATGGAAAGCCTTTTCCTAAATAAAAAGAGAAGATTTCGTCATCTGACAGCGCCAGCGTACATTTCAGGGGAGTGTGTGATGTCTCTGCTGATTTCTCTCCCGGCTCATTAAAACGTGATGAACCTGAACACTCCACTAAAAGCAGCAGTGGCTCTTTGACAGAGGAGGCCTGGACTCGATGCATTAACATAATGTGCTCCGTGACGGAAATGGTCAGAAATGTAAGGGCAGGGGGTTTAATGACGTTGAGAGCCATTATACAACGGGACTGTGGCTGACGGTCCAACTGTATGGAACAGTTTTATTTACACTGACAGATTCCTGACAATTTCACGACACCTGCCACACGTACTTGTACTTATAAGTAATAGATTTTAAGCAGCGAAGCCTGAGTCATCCACTAACGCAGACAAGACACCTTCGAAGGGAAACGTGTGAATATACTGCAAAGGGATTTGGCTGGAAGACGTCTGGCTATAAATAGCATCGGCCGGCTTGGCATCCTACGGAGGAAGACTCCTACATGTTGGACTCCGTGGGGGTGTGGCCAGTGGAGCTGTCCCACTGGGAACTCTGACACCATGGGGTTCTGGGATGTCTGTGTCGCACGGTACCTGGTGGTACCTTCACTGACACTCAGGTCACATTCAGTCGCCGTAGTAACCAAGATAAATCTACAGCCATTTCCATCAGTCATTTTACACATTCTGCTACATTCTTACCACTTTTGTGCATTTATATATATTCTTTTCACTTTTTTTGGTATTCTATAACTTAAGTTATGCATATGTATATATATATATATATATAGTGTATATAGTGTGTTCTTTAGTGTGTTTCTGTTTATATCTAACTGCGGTACATTGTACAGAAGCAATATTTCTGATTGTGTGTCATGTTTTAAAAAACACAGTATGACATGTATCTAAGAGAATTACACGAGCTTCAGGAGTACACGCTCGCCATGTTAGACTGCACTAACACAACTGCACAGAACGGAGTTAAAAACACGCCAATTATCTTTCATTCAGTCAAATTAGCCATAAGAAAGAAATTGTAACGTTTGACAACTCAGAGTGCAGAAATCCTGTAAATAGACTGCAACTGCATCTATGTGCAAAATGTAAATGTGTGTTTGTTTGCAAAGCGGAACTTCCAGCCAAGTCTGTGAAGCCCTCCCACAGATATCCCAACCTTCCAGTAAACAGCCCTGGATTGGAACTTAACGCGCGTGTATCTCTGTGTACTCGATATGTGCTAGTGTATACAACAAGAGGCCAAACTTGAGCTAATTTACACAGAAAATGTATTTGGTCAGTGAACAGCAGGGAAAAGATTTGAAATCATCTCCTGCTTTAGGTGGCTTCATGGCGCAAACACTGATCGATGATTGTTTACCTGCGCTGGCGGGAGGGTGTGCTGATGCATATAAATGACGGCGTATGTGCTTGTATGTGAGCGGGTGCGCGCGTGTTTGAATGTGTGTCCTCCAAAGCTACAAACCACCTCGTCTTCTGCACAGGATCTCACTTTTTAGCAGCCAAAGCACCAGTGACCAATCTAACACGAGCCACGGCGTGTTTGCCTTCTGACCATACACACTGTGGCACGCCCTTTCACTTACTGCCCAGTGTAGACACTTCCAACCACACAGGCTCAGGGCCGAGGAGGAAGGCCAGTATCACCGGGACTCTTCATTGGCCATTATTTTTTTTGCTTTATATGTTTCCATTTTAAGTGAGTGCATCAGAATTCACCACCTAGTAGCAGCAGAAGAGGTTTCATAGCTCTAGACATGTCAGGATTCATCTTACAAATATGACATGTATGGTGAGTTAGTCGTTTTTGGTGAGTTAGGATTTTGATAACCGCGGCATCACGTGAGACTTGTTTTGAGATGATTTACATCGGAGATACGGAAGTCGATGAGTCAGCGACGCAGCGTAAAACACACGTCTCCTAAATGTGAGAACCACTGAAAATGGCAGAGAAAGGCACTTTATCCACTGGAACATTATCCACCACAAAAATGTAAAACGTCTCTAATACGTCAAACCTGACCTCGATGCAGATGTCTAGGTAATTAATTCATGTTTAACTTTACTTCTACCTGCTCCTTTTCAGACACTGTTCTTCTTTGCTTGTATTGTTGTTGTTCTTTTTTAAATTTCATTTTTTTAGACACGATTAATACAATCAGAGGGAGGCAGGGAGCGGCGGCGTCTCTCTCCCTCTGATTGTCGATTCATATTATATAACACAACATAAACTATTCAATATGCAACATAGAAAGTTACCTACATTTCACTGTTTAAAAAGAAAAAAAGTTAAAAAAGTTGATTGTGGCTACATAAACACTGATTTATGAAGGGTGAAGGGATGGAGGTGATCAAATGTTCTAGTTCAGTCCATGGACACGCGTTACAACGTTCACATGAAATGCTGCCAACGAGGACAACGAAGGTCTGGAAGTAACGTCTGTAATCTCCATCTCCATCTCCATCGCTGCTTTGATGTGAAGCTGCTGTCAGGACATCACAGATGTCTTTCGGTCGGGCTCCAGACGCAGCTCGCCAGCAAAGTACGGCGATGCTGCCCCTCGGCGGGCGTCCAGATGTTGACTAATCAGATGAAAGGTGAGTCTGGAAACATCCTGCTTCACACAGGATGACCCCAGGGGTTATTGTGACGTGTCGGTGTTCGGTCAGAAAGGAGTTCTTTCAACTTTGACAGATATTAAACAGCTGCAGTCGAATGTGTGTGTGTGTGTGGGGCGGGGGTGGGACAATGTGTTGGGGACAGCCATTGGACAATTCTGTTTAAATTCCAATGATCGTCTATCTAAAACACACACACACTGCAGGTACTAAGTCCTCCCCCCGCAGGCTGACAAGCCCTCAGCACCAGGGCAGAGCAGAAGGGATTTCTGGAACCAACCAGCCAGAGGAAGAAGGGGGGGGGTGTAAATCATTTCAGGTTCCTTTCTGGAGGCTGATGACTTCATAATCTGGGGATGTGGGACAGTGGAGGTTGGGGCTTCAGTTGTTTCACAGCTCACTGTCAATCAAACCTGAGTCCACGTTGGTCCCTTGGTCTTCTGGCTCATATGAGATCAACTTTGACTTTCCAGAGCACCAGGGATGTGTCGTGCCCCCGTGTCTGCCCTCCCAACGAGCTGCATCGACAACTAACAGCATGACGCTGTTACACATGCTCAGAAACACACACACACGCATATTCAACATGCTCTGCAGACAAAAGCCGCATAAGTAGTTTGGTTTGTGTGTGTGTGTGTGTGTGTGTCTTTAACTGGACACTACAGATCTGCAAAGCGAGGGAAAGGATCAATATGAGGAATGAATTTCCTCCTCAGGGATTTTGTCACGGGTGATTGAACACTCGAGCAGTCACGTCTGCCATTGAAAAGATGACATCATCATGAGGTGCAGGGGAAGAGATTTGGGAGAGGTAAAGTGATACTAAAAGAGGGGAAAGGAAAACAAGTTAAGGTGCTGTTCAACTTTTCAACTTCCCAGGCCAGAACAGCTGACAGGTGGAGGTGGGATGATGTTCCTGCAGTGACAGCAGACAGCTGTGGGAGAGGAGAGCTGTCGGACACCGGTGGGAAACGGCACCGCTCGTACATCACACTGACCCGTGTGTTGTCGGCATGTGTCAGACATGAGCTCAGTCGCAAACACATTGTCCATGTCTCTTTCTCACACACACACACTCAGTTATTTGATCCAAAACACTAGGAATGTCATTGTGACAATGATTTTGGAGCTGTGATTATCTTCAATGAAATTCCAGATTTTTATGATTTTCACGCTTATCAAAAAAGTTTTTACAAAGTATATACACACACACACACACTGGCACGCGATATGACTGTGAGATTTCCGCATCTCTGACGTTATGACAAATCATTTTTAAGGATTAATCCGATGCTTTTGTAATTGCAAAGTAAATTAAACGAATCCTGACATCCCAACACAGCACTTTTTCTTCTGAAATGGAGACATTTTTTGAAACGGAGGGTTTTCACTGATTTCCTCTGTGTGAATCAACAAAACGATACAATCTGCTGCAGTAGATGCTGCTATGTCAACCAATAGCATCAGCGTTGTGAAATTTCCCCCCACATCTAAAGTAAACTCACCCGTTTCCATCAAGAACACTGATAAAACACGGAAACAAGAAGGTTATTATTGATTTATTTATCAAATTCCTTGTTTTCTTCTTTGTTGGGAGAGTTCATGTGAAGAGTGTGTGTGTTATCTGCCCAATGTTTCTAATACATTTCAGTGCCAGAGGGAGAAACAAATAAAAGGACTAGTTAAGATGTGTTTTGTTGTTATTGTATTTTTGGCAGTGATAACCTCCGAATACCCATTTACGAAGAATGCTGCAGTTTCCTTGAGATATAAGACTACACACACACACACACACACACACACACACACACACACACAAACACCTAATTATGAAGACACAGAGTGTTCTGGGGTTCATGAGGTTCCAGTAGAAAAAGGCTCCAGTAAACAATCCTGAGCCGACGAGCACGCATGGACCGTCATGGCTGCTGCCTGCTAATGGGGACCCTTTGACTTTCTTGTTTTCTTGCCCGTCACAATGTGCCAATGTGAAACTCTACAGGAGATAAAACTGAGACGTCCCGAGCCATCCTAAAAATAAACCGCAGCAGATCAGATCGTCGTGTTTATCGCCTCCGCTCAGACAGTTGGTGTCTTCACGAGCGTCACTCTTGGACTGTAGGTGGCAGTTCCAAAACGCTTTCCCTAATACTGCTGATCATGTTAGCATTTTGGCGGGGTTTGTGTGTAACTCATCGGAGGACCAATACGATCGTCCTTGACAAAGACACAGAAAACCTGATGGCGCCTGATGTGCTGCTTGATGAATGAATTATTATTTGTGTGCATACTAATGTGTATGGGACGGTGTGTTGAGAGAGGTTTGTGAGATCGTGTCAGCGGGTGTGTTCTAGGCTGTTTTAGGAGAGAACAGCTTCCTTTCCTGCATAAAACCTGTTCATGTGACCAAATTACAAAGCGTCACCCTAACTGTGGCTCCCTAATAAATCCACTTGCTACATTCTCCATTCATCCAGTAACACTCTTCCAACAAATAAACAGCAGCTAAAATGCTCAGACTGTCCCCTTGCATTCATCCATTTCTCCCCTCTCTCCACCTCTCCCTCGCTCTCCGTGCCTCTTCTAATGGAAATGAGCGAGCAGCCCGGTGTGTAAGATCATAGGAATACTAAGCGCAGTCTATTTGTTCTCCACGTACCCTCTGAGGTGCACTATGAAAAGGCTTTGGGCGATGCACTGTAATGACAACTTGAAAGAACAGAAGGGAAAGAGAACCGATTCAAACAAAGCTCCTTCTTTCACCCCATTTCACCCTCTGATGTAAACACATTGGTTTTCCAGGAACAGCTGCAGCTGCTCAACATCTGGAGAACATTGGAAAGGAGAAGCCGAGTGTTGTCTTTTCTCAGTGATGGATTTCAGCTTGAAACTCAACGATGGCCTCCCCTGCTTGAATTTTGACCTCTGAAGCACAAATGATATTTTCTGTATCTGTGAAGTCACGAGGGGCCCCGGTGAATTTATGTCATGCCGCTACAGCCGAAGGATCCACCACTCAAGATTTATGACCCTGTGGCCGGTGAGGAGACGCCATGTGTGGAACATGGAAGGAATCTCATTGTCTGTTAGAGTGATTTCTCTCATGACCACGGAAAGCTGCTGCTCATTTCTGGCATAGACGCACAGATGACGCATTCGATGATCCAGAACATTCTGGGCAGTTTGTCTGTTTCTTTCTGCATTCTGCATGTTCAGATTGTCACATTAACATATGTTTTCACTTATTCAAGAAATATGAATATTCACTGCCGCTACAACTTTGTGAAGCAGATTGGGACTGTTCGATTTAAATATTCCTCCATTCCTCCAGAATGCTGAAATGAGTTCACTCCATTCAGTGGTCAGACCTTAACCTGCTCAAAGCTGTGAGTGTGTGTGTGTGTGTGTGTGTGGTCTTAACTGTGTGTGATCACATGTGCAAAGCACTTGTGTGAATGTATACACGCCCCCAGGGATCCGCATGAAAGCTTAGAAAAGACGGTAAACAACATAACATGTCTTCACCCTCCATTTGCCTTTGGCTGCCTGTGCTTCACTCCGCAGCATACGAT